>DF359929.1:50373-67134 GCA_000787875.1 Solanum virginianum
TCTAAGAATCATAGTTTTGCACTCTTATAAATGTATTCCTCCAATCGGTCCAAAAATGAGAGAGAAATTGAAGCTCAAAGTTGGGAAAAAAAGAAGAAGCTACTGAAGACATTTGCAACAATCAATAGCTTTATCCAACCTTGTCTGTCACATGGCAGCACCCGATTGGGCCACGTGGCCCCGCCATTTAATTTTCACCCACTGCTCAAACTTAATTTCGATGTTCCGGCCTAATCTGAAGTCAAAAAGATACAATCCATATATGAAATTTTATCAGAAATAGTATTCCGGAGTCAATGGTGTAGTTGAAATTTCCAATGGAGATCGTTTTATGCCCATATGGGTCCCACTTCTCAATATCAAAAACTACTGGTAGATCAAATTACACGAAAGCCTCGAAACTGAACAAAAGGTCCTTCTAGCCCAAACTCAACATTTCAGATCCAATGAAAATATCAAATTTTGCAATTGATGCCTCCTTGACTCAAAACCTGAGAAAATCCATTTAAACTAGTTTCGTATTCAAAAATTCAAAATATTCTCAGAAGCACTAAAAATTGCAACGAAACCATGTCTAGCATTAGTTTGACCATCAGGAACTCCCAAAATTTTTAGAATTCCAATTCGAGCTTCCGAACCCCAAATGTTGACCAAAGTCAAACTTTGGCTCCGATAACAACTAAAAATGCAACTTCCAATTAATTCCACCTTTGGTCCCAAATTATCATAATTTCTCCAATACATGAAATACGGGTTCTAACAGCTTGTCTGGTACTACTTCCTAAGGTTCAACATCCCAACAAATTGAATGAATTCAGACCAATCAGTCTGAGTAATTTTTCAAATAAGGTTGTTTCAAAGTTATCGTGTAGAAGATTGGCCCCTATTCTATCTACTATAATTTCCCATAATCAATCAGCATTTGTCAGAGGTAGGAGTATCTCAGAAAATATCATGTTAGCACAGGAGATCATTCATGATCTAAAAATACCCAAGGAAGGTAACAATGTAGTAATCAAGCTTGATATGGCCAAGGCTTATGATAGAGTGTCCTAGTCTTTTATATGCTTAGTTTTGAGAAGGTTTGGGTTTGCTGAGGTATTTATAGATATGATCTGGAGAATCATGAACAACAATTGGTACTCTATCATCATTAATGGTTCAAGATATGAATTTTTTCACTCCACCAGGGGGCTCAAACAAGGGGACCCACTCTCACCAGCACTCTTTATTTTGGGTGCATAAGTATTGTCTAGAAGTCTCAATGCTCTTCATTCTATATAACAATATAAAGGTTTTTATATAGAGACTAGAGGGCCCAAATTAATCATCTTGGATTTGCTGATGATGTTATTATTTTTGCTTCTACTAATAGTTATTCTCTTTAGCTTATCATGGACACATTAGCAGCCTACGAAGTAGTGTCTGATCAGTAAGTTAATAAAGACAAAAGTCATTTCATGGTCACTATTAACACTTCTCAGGACACTGTTGCATTGATTAAGTCCATCACTGATTTTTCTCAAAGGGATAGTCCTATTAAATATTTAGACGACAAAGACTCATATACTATTCTGATCTTGTGGCCAAAGTTGTTAAAAAGATCACTAGTTGGCAGATAAGAATTTTAAGTTTTGGTGGTAAAGTGGCTTTCATGAGGCATGTTTTGCATTCTATCCTAATTCACACATTATCCTCTATATTACCTCCCAAAACTACTTTGAAGTACATCAAATGTGTGACTGCAGACTTTTTCTATGGTGGAATCATGAGAGAAGGAAGTACCATTGGGCTTCTTTAAAAACACTTGGGTTCCCACAAGATGAAGGTGGAATAAGAGTCATAAACCTTGATGATATCTGCATAACATTTCAGTTTAAGCAACGGTGAAGATTCAGATCTAGTAATTCCTTATGGAGTCAATTTTTGATATTAAAATATTGTCAAAGGGCCAATCCTATAGCTAATAAATGGGATAGAGGGCAATCTTTGGTATGGAAGTACTTGGATAGGAATAAAGAAGTGGTGGAGAGTCATATTTCATGTAGATTAATATCTGGTTTAGGTATTGGTTCTCTTGCTTATCATGTGTCTGATAGTGTGAAATTGAACAATACAAAGGTGCAGTCATGAGGGTCTGTTAAGACAACATGCACCTACTTTACTTGTTCCTCAAATATTGCAAACTAAAATTTATTACCAAGTTGGGGCCCCTGATGAAGCAATCTGGAAATTAACTGAGAGTGGTCAGTTTACTGTTACATCTGTTTAGGAAAGCATTAGATAGAAAAGGGATAAGAATCATAGTTTTGCACTCTTATAAATGTATTCCATTCAATTTAGAAATAAATTACCTACCAATGACAAGCTCATATCTTTTGGGGTGGATCCAGCAGAATGTTCTTATTGCATTACACCTGGTATGGATAATATTCATCATATATTTGTTGCTAGGAATTTTGCCAATCATATATGGCAGTATTTCTCTAGTTTTGTTGGAATCTCACATAGTCACACTTCTCTGCACAATCTGTTGAATTACTGGTGGAATAGAAAACCAAAAAATTAATTACAAAAACTCTTGATTCAAGCCCTTCCAATATTTGTTTGCTGAAATCTTTTGAAAAATAGATGTTCAGCTAAATATGAGAGTAAGAAATCTAGTGTTGGAAGGGTTAAATTTCTGATCAATAGAGATATTATTCACTTGTTGATAACTGCATTCCCTTATTTGGTTTGGCTTGGTAAGTGGTCTGATTTGATCAAACAAGTGGATGAATGCTCTCATGAGTTGAGGATCACTTCTGTTGTGTGGAAGCCTCCTAATGATGTATTTATGAAGCTCAATATAGATGGGAGTGCATTAAGCAATCCAGGTAGCATAGGTGGAGGTGGAATTCTAAGGGATTACCAGGGAAGTATTATTTTGCTTTCACTATTCCATTTGGTGTTGGTACTAACAATCAGACTGAAGGGCAAGCTGCAACTTATGGTCTGCAATGGTGCATTAATCACAGATTTCAGAATGTTATTTTAGAGGTTGATTCCCAATTATGTATTACTTGGATCAATTCTAATAAAAAGGTCCCATGGTCTTTGTTCCAGTTTATAAGTGAGATTAAAGAAGTCATTACACAATTTAGTAGCTTATCATATATTCATACTTATAGAGAAGGGAATGGTACAACAGACTTGCTTGCAAAATAGAGTCACAGGTCGGATATTATGCAAAACTACTACGTGTATCAGCAACTTCCATCAAGAATCAAAAGTGCATATTTGATGGACAAGATAGGGTTGATCAATTTCAGAAGAAGGAAGCTTAAGAGGATGAAAAAACAACCATGAATGATGACTTCCTTGGTTTAAGTGGTCATATTATTTAGATGTTTTCTCATTTGCTTAGATCTCCTTTTATTTTCATTGAATGTAAAGGGAGAGTCTCCCTAATTTCATGCTTTCTTAGATATTGTAATGAGAGGAGTCCTCTCATAGGCATTTCTTTGTTTGATTCTTATAGTATTGGGGATGAGTAAGTTGTCTTTAGTAAGATAACTTGCTTATGAACCAACCTAGGATCGGAGGTATGGTCTATGCCCTCCTCCTTGTACATATTTTTTTTAGCATTTATAATAAGGCTTGGAGGTGTGCGGCTCAACCCCTGACCGTCCAAAGGAGTGGAGACCCTTTGGCATAGGTCTGTTTCCTATAAAAAATAAAAAGAAAAGAATAATAAAGAATGGTTACATTAGTCTACTCCACATTGACAACTCATATATATTATCTAGGTACCTATAGTAAATCATAAACTTACAGTCTCACACAATTATATACCATTTTGGTATACATCTTAGCCCCTTTTTCTTATCTAATGACTTAGCCTCTATTCACTATTTTCATCTAAGGGTCATATTCACCATACTCGTAACATCACACTTCTTTCAAGTCAACAATTTAATTTCTCGCTTATGCTATGTCAAGTCTACTAGAGAAAATCTCCAACTAATAGTATTACTCATCATGCTATCCTCCTTTTCATAATACTCAACTAAGTTCAAGCTTAGGGTCTAGTGTTAAACATGTACCTTCATACTCTTTGAATACTATTCTAACTCTAAACTATTAGATAAAGTCAAGAAATGTTATACCACTAAATTTAATGATAAGAATTCAACCTTTATCTCATAGTATATCTAAGTATATTCTATCATCACACTCTCTTTCATAAGTTAACTAGTATATATCTTATCATTTATACCTCTTTACCTAGCTAAGTTCATAACTCTATAAATCTCATGTGATTATTCTTTCAAAATCATGAGCCTAGTTTATATCTACCACCTTATGCCCTCTGCTCTTCTATTTACTAACACAATGACATTTCAAAATCAACTCCTTTCTCATTCGAGTGTACTCCATCTCATACTAACGAACAACTCTTCTTCTACCTTCTATCGTGAGAGTTAGATGATACTTACTACTTTTTAATCAAAAACTCAAGAGGGACTTGACTTATCATCCCATTTCTTAGCGTATCACCACAGGACTCTTAGCTACCTACTTCAATCATCTACTATCCTCACTCTTCATGATTTCTATATCTTTCTAACTTAAGGATTATTCTATCACTTATGGTTTACAAAAGCCTTCAATCACTTTCTCTTAGGGGAATCAAATACTACTAAGTATTCATAGGCATAACTTAACTACCCTCTCAAGGATAACATTTGATGAATGATTTGGAGAATAGAGTTTGGAAGTACATCATATCTGGCTCTAGCTCAAATGCACGATTCATATGAATAAGAGTGCATTATTTGAGATTGATAAACTTAAGCACGCTAGTTGGCTCCTCTCAAGCCTAATGCAATTTTTTTTACTTTCTGAATACTTTATCTAAAGGTAACTCATTGCAATTGACAAGAAAATCATAACCATTCTCAGATTTAATATACCTGAAGATTGAGAGTTTCAACATTAAGAACTTAACGAAGAGATTGTGTTGGCCACTAGTCATCAAGGCTTATATTCAATCAAGAAATATACTTGTCTTCAAGGATTCATCCATATGAGGGCTACAACAGCTGCATGTTGCTCTAGAAATATCCCTGAAAATTGAGAGTTTCAACATTAAGGACTTAACGAAGAGATTGTGTTGGCCACTAGTCATCAAGGGCTTATATTCAATGAAGAAATATAACTGTCTTCAAGGACGCATCCATATGAGGGCTACAACAGCTGCACGTTGCTCTAGTTCTAACCATCGCGAAAGAGAGTGAAGACAATCAAATACCAATTGGTATCACCTAGATACCAATTGGATTCAAGTAATAGCACGAATAAAATAAAGAAGGGAGTTTTCCTAAGGTCTTGTAGCCTCTCGAATAAAAGTAAAGGTGTCCTCGTACCGTTTCACAAGACTCTACTAGACTTGTCCTTGTGTGATGAGATCATTGGACCTAAAACTTTGATACCAAGTTTGTCACGACTCAAAATGGGTTGTGAATGACATCCACTCTTACCCTCCTAGGTGGGTGAACTAATAATACAAATCCCAACCTATATAGTTTGTTCAACTTATAAAATATGAAAATAATCAAAAGCTCAACTGAAAGCTTTATTACATAACGTTTCTCAAAACCTGAAAATCATCACATCAACGACATCTAATCTCAAATACTAAGTCTAAAAGTAGCAACACCAAAATAGATAAATAAACTAGTTTATCTCCTAGGCTTGGGAAGTTAAGGATTACAAATTGTCCACTGTTAAAAAGTACTCCAAGTCAATTTGAAATCCTCCGTGAATTAGAGATAGAAAGAGTTGACAGTGAACTGCCATTCTTGAACTTGTGCAGCAACTTGACATCTCTCATAAAACTTACAGTTTGTCGTGTGGAAGAGATCACTTGTCTCCCTAAGGAGATGTTGCGCAACAACCTTTCTCTTCAACACCTACAGGTCTCAGTCTGCAGAGAGTTTCGTGATTGCCACCAAGCTTGTACAATCTCCATTCTCTTAAGAGCTTAAAGATCTTTAACTGCCCCAGTAGTTCTTTTCCTAGTCCCAGTGGAGAAAATTATTTGACTTCCCTCCAAAGTCTTGAGATGTGTGCTTGTGGTGGATTGACCAGTTTACCAAGTGGAATGCTAGAGCAATGCCGGTCTCTATTGACTTTGAGAGTCAGCTGGTGCAAGAACTTGGTTTCCTTTCCTTTAGACGTGTGGGAAATGCCTTCACTTTCCTCTTTGTATATATCAGAATGTCCTAAATTGATGAGTGTACCCACAGGGGGCCTTCATCGTCTCACTGGATCATGACATTTGAGAATTGGTCCTTTCTTAGAGATTGTGAATTTTGAGACATTCCAATTGATATTTAATGGCATTCAGCAGCTATCGTCCCTTCGTACATTGTGGGTGTACGGACATGGGCACTAGGGTTCCCTGCCCTATCAGCTTATGGAATTCTCTGATCTCACACATATTGAAATATGTGGATTCGAAATCAAGGCTCTTCCTAATAGACTTGGCAATCTTACATCTCATGAAACATTAGGGCTACGGAGATGCAATTGGCTTCAACATGTGGACTTCTCACATGCCATGTCCAAATTACGATATATGTTGATGCATGGCTCTGCATCGTTAGAAGCATTGTTGGATGGGCTCGGCAAACTAGTTTCTTTGTAAGCGTTACATTTGTTGGACTGCAAAAAACTAGAGCATCTGCCATCCAGAGATGCCATGTGACGCCTCACTAAATTATGGAAACTGCAAATTAGAAGATGCCCAAAGTTGGAAGAAAGTTGCAGCAATCAGAGTGGCCCAAATTCCCAGTGGTCCAACATTTCTCATATTCCAAATATTGAAGTAGGCTTGTTGAAAATTCACAACTTAGGTAAGTCTCTCTTTTTCTTCCATTTTCCAGAAAACAAGTTCAGAATTAGGGTGTGTTTGGTACGAACGGAAATGTTTTTCAACTTTCTCATATTGGTTTAAATATTTTTCAAATCAATTTGTTTTTCTCAAATTTAAAGAAAATAACTTTATTTCAATTAAAAAAATAACATTTTTCAAAACTCTCCCTAAAATGAAAATCCAAGAGCTTATTTTTTTAAAAAATATTTTAAATTTTGAAAATTTTAATTTTTCCCCCACTATATCCCAACCGTCCCCCCTCGCTTCCTCTTCCCCCCAAAAAATTAAAAAAAATATTTTTTAAAAAATCAAATTTTCATTTGAAAGTTCGGTTCGTAGTCGGGTGTGGTCGTGTTTTGATTCAAAAGTCGGAATCAAGTCTAGATTTAAAAATCTTGGGTTAAAAGTCGAGTTACGTCCTGATTTGAAATTTGGGTGTCGAATTGAGTGTTAAGTTCAGATTTTGATTTGAATGTCGAATACCAACTCGAGTGGCAAGGTCGGATCCCAAATCGGTCGGTCGTGTCCAGGTTGAATTTTGAATCAATTATTGAGATAGGTTTCAATTCAAGTGTCCAATTAGGTCATAAATCGATTACTGAGATTGATTTTCATGTCAGACACTAGTTTGCTAAAAAATATTTTTCTACTCTCATTTGCTAAATCAATAGTATCTAAAAATGGAACAATTGAGTTTGCTAAGAGGTTTTGCTAGTATAAAATAAAGGATATTCTGTTTAAAATATTTTCATTCACCAACCAAATAATAGAAAATATTTTTCACTCACCAACCATGAGAAAACAAGTTCGAAACCAACTTATTTTCTAGGAAAATATTTTTCATGAAAAACATTTTCCTTCATTCCAAACAGACCTTTAATTTATTTACTTTTTCCTACAATTATTTGACATCAAAGAATACAAAATTATCAATCAATTGCATCTATGTTATCCTTCATGTCCACTTGAACCGAATTGTTCTTCTAATTGTTCAAGTATGATATATCTTGATATGATTTAAATCATGAAAATTTGTGTTTTTTTTTTTCTATAGGTGTATAGTTACAAGGTCATGCTAGAATGTTGTTGTGGTAAATCAAGCCAAATCCCATGAACGACGGGCAATTACATTAGGTAAATTGCATTTTAGTTTTGTAGTCACATTGTAATCTACTAGTTTCCATGTCTTAGAAATTTATATAAGTTTCTTAATAGACTCGTAAAAGAATAATCTTTTCTCAATACTGCTTTTATTTTCATGCTTAAGACAGTAAAGTTTTACGGATATATGACTCACTTGTCATTACTTTCACTTTATAGGACAATTTCTCTGTTCATTAAACGTTTTGTCAATGAAGGACTTCAATAAAGATAGTTGTCATGATTCTTATAGCAAAGAGTGTCCCATTGTCTCTCAGAATATCCTTAGCAGTATATGATCACCTTAACAGGTTTTGCTTTATCCTTTTTTAGTGGTTACTTGTAATGATCTGCCACTCCATTCTCGATGGAGGAAACACGTGACAAAACTGATTTTTTTACTATTTTCTGTGTTTCAGATTCATGATTGAAACACCAGCATGGAACTTGTCGAAATGTCACTTCTGGTAGATGTGTTCCAACGTACGTCATCATTAGCAACGGAAATTGCATTCTGTAAACTCAGTCACATTTGGCAGAAAGTAAATTGAAGATGTTACTTCCCTGTATGTGGAGGATCCCACAAAAGGTCCAAAAAGGGTCATGAGTGAACAAGTTTTGTTGCACATTGAGCGTTTTGCGCAGGCTGAAATCAGAGTCCAATGAACCAGGAGGAACGCCCAGCCCACAGCTCCTGAAATTAGTGGTTACTTGTAATGATCTGCTTCTCCATTCTCCAAGGAGAAATTTCGAATTCATGTTTGAAACAACAGCATGGACCTTGGCGGAATGTTACTTCTGTTGGATGTGTTTCAATTCAAAATTTAAAATTAGGAACAAGAATCCAAATAAAGTATTGCTTATAAAATGTTCTTTTTTGTGGTTTATTTTGATATAAATATAACATACATTTTTGCATTGTGATTTAATGAAAATAAAAAATCAAGCAGCCCTCATCTTTTAAGTATTTCTGCTAAAGAATGCGTCAAAGCAATCACTGTACAGCTCGTCAAAGGAAATATCTAACGTCATGACATAGTCCCAAGCCTTAGCTAACGAGACCATTTAATTTTTCTACTTCTCTAACATTTCTCTCTTGCCACACTTGAACGAGTTCTTCCTTTTAAATACGGGTTAATTAGGGGTGATAAAATTAAACTCAATCCGTTCAACCCACCTAACTCATTGAAATTTGGATAGGTTAATAACCCGCTCATTAATTAACTCAACCCAACCCATTTCAAGCCATCTAAAATTTGGTTGGTATGCAACCTGAATTGACTTAAAAGAGATGTTATCAACATTATTTTTAAATATTTTTTTTTTTGTAATTTGATATGTTTTATATAGGCAAAATAAAAGAATATATAATTTAATTAAGTACTGAAATATTGAAAAATGACAAATAAAATAAGTAAAACTTAATAAAGGTTGGGTAGGGTTGGGTCTTGACTCTCTATATAACCCATTACTTAATCCGTTTTGACCCAACCCATTTTGATCCAAGCAAATTCGGGTTGGGTTAGGTCTTGACCCGTTAGTTTTCTTGACCAATTATGGCCCCGCTTAAATTTGACTCAACCTGCCCAATTGTCACCCCTAGATTTATGGGAAAACTAAGTTTGTACCCCTTTAAAGCAAACTATTTATATTCATATACTCATTTACATTTTGTACCCCCATACTGACGTCAACACCCACTTATATGATATACCAATAGGGTATACATATACCAATAGGGTATCACAGATAATTAAGCTCAATCTTATATGATACCGATATTGTATAAATATAACGACAGAGTATATAACGAATATATTTTCTACTAATTTAGAATTTAATAATTTTTTTTATTTGTTTCTATAAATATACCGACAGAGTATATAACGAATATATTTTCTACTAATTTAGAGTTTAATAATTTTTTTTATTTGTTTCTTATTTATTTCTTAAAATAAATCCTATATACCAATTGGGTATTAAGATACCATCAGAGTATCACAAAGGACTGAGGTCATTCTATATGATACCGCTATGGTGTATATATACCGTCAACATATATTTTATAGTATTTATGATGATGTCAGCACGCGAAATAAAAAGGGATAAATGGATAGAAAGGTAAATAGTTTGGATAATGAGTCAATTAAGGGTAAATAGTTTAAATTGGTTCTATTAAAGATAAATAATTTTAAATTAGGTCTATTTTGTGTACTTTTTCCTAGATTTAATCATGAGAATTTATAATTTTTTCTCATAGTTGACCAAGTACAAGGTCACGCTAGAACGTTGCTGTGACATATCAAGTCAAAATCCATGAGTATTATGGTAAAGATTGCATAATCTCTAAATAACTTTTTTTTCTACAATATAATTAGAGATAAGGTATAAGTTTTCTTGAACTAACTTTATATTTTATAGTATAATACCATAATCCCTAGACTATTTTAAAATAGAATGATAATACTTTAAATATTAATATGACATAGCGAGTGTGCACACTCTCTTGAAGTCAAGTGATGAGTGAATAGAGTAGATACATGTCCTTTTTCAATTGGTTGTTTTATAATTAGTTAGTATGTGATATTCAAATTTGTATATATTTAATTATTTTCATTTCTTTCTTTGCAAAATATTTATTTCCTTTATCAATTCAAACTTTTTAATTTTTTTCTCTTATATTAATATCTTATATTTTCACTTTTGATCATTAGAAAAGGTTTACGGGTATTTTTTTTATAGAAAACTTTAAGTGTCCTTTAATTTTTACGTTTTCAAACTTTTTTATGTTTTATTTGATTTTACTCGTATTTTGATTTTCATGTGAAATTTATTTATTTTAACTAGAAGAAATTTGAAATCAGAAGGGACAAGAAAGAAAATGAAAACCAAAATAAAAAGTTTGAATACGAGGAATTTTTTCACGTGTATTAACTTAATTTAATTACAAGATAATGAAAATAAGAAGATTTAGAGAAAGTTCAACCAGCAAGTTTCCCGTCCTTATCTAATGAAACTTGGACTTGTTCTTTCAAATTTAACAGTTTCGAAGGCAGTATATTGTTCGGAAGGGATCACATTAGCTTCAGTGTATGTTTTTTTTTTAATGTAATTTTTGTAAAATTTGTGATTCTGGAATTTTGCTTCCGTTATGCTTATTGTAACAGTAGATTCCATTTATTTGGTTGCTCACTTCTTTTTTTTCAGTTCCATTGTGGTCTGCAGGAACTATTTTGACAGCAGAGGCCTTTCCTGCACAATGTATATTATATGCTATACCTGCCGTTTCTTTTGTCCAGGTGGTACCTCTGTTTTTTCTTTTTAAAAATTAATCTTGGCGATTGGTAAATTAAAATGATTGTTAAATTTAAGAATTCATGGAAGAAGATGATAACTCAGAATTAAGCGAAACATATACAGATTTTATAGAAAATAAAAAGTTGATAGAAAATACGGAGGTAGAAATAAATTACGACGAAAAAATGAAAGAAACTAAACCAGAAACTAGTACAACCAGAACATATCCTAAACAGGAGACACCACAATATTATGAGACACCACAATATTATAATAATTATACAAGATCAGATAAATATAATGTTTTATGGAATAAAAGATTAAATAAAGGTAAATGGACAACTAAACAAATAAATGAACAAACTAATTATTTAGGTCTAGATTGTGTGAACGATATAAATAAAATAATACAATTATGGGTAGGATAAGGATGGGCTCCCAAACACAATCACCAAACAAAATTTCCAAATAATTACAACAGATGTCTTATATTTTCTTTCAGAATACATGGCTAATCAGACTGTCACGACCCAACCTATGGGCCATGACTAGCACCCGATTGGGCACTCAGACACGACTGCTAAGTCAGACTCCAACCATATTGACTAACTCATTTACAGAAATTTCGGCAGAGTCTCCTTTGTTTTATTAGCTAACCAAACCCTGCATACAGACAATCCCAACGAACAGAACATACACACATATATATATACGCGGGCCAACAAAGTCACCACTGCGATTAAACCACCCAACAAACACAACATACGTACACAATATACAGACTAACTGATATGTCCCACATACACAACATATGTACATAATATACTGACTGACTGACATGACCCACACTCACAGGAGTCCACAGACCTCTATACAGACCAACATAATCAAACGACGGGACGAGGCCACCTTCATACCCTCAAATAAAGATAATACAAAATAAAGAAATAACAAGGATACCAAGTAGTCGCTTAATAGATAGAAGGGTTTCCTTGTGATCCACCCTCAAATAAAGATAATACAAAATAAAGAAATAACAAGGATACCAAGTAGTCGCTCCACAGCAATGGAGCTCTTCAGAAAGCAGATAAGGATCCTAAGCTGGAGGGTCTCTCACTTGCATAGCTGTACCTGCTGGCATGAAACGCAGCCCTCGAAGAGAGGAGGTCAGTACGGAGTACGTACCGAATATGTAAAACAATAAGTACAGCATATATCTACATATATCATCACAACCATTAAAACCCAAGTACAATAGTTAAATATAGACCCAACATATCAAGGTACTTACTTCCCAGAGTGTACAGAAATACGAACTGAGGAACAACTGCAAAGATACAGAGATCAAATGCATAACCCACGTCATAGTATAGGTGAGCCGAGGCGAGCGAGGCCTAGCACTCACGTCATAGCCAACATATCAAGGTACTTACTTCCCAGAGTGTACAGAAATACGAACTGAGGAACAACTGCAAAGATACAGAGATCAAATGCATAACCAAAAAATATCCAACATGTCAATTTCAACATACGAATCACGTATAACCTCAGAAGGTTTCAAATTTTTGGAATCACCTAGGTGAGCCGAGGCGAGCAAGGCCCAGCACTCACGTATCATAATCCAGAGGTGACATCATACCGATAAGTGAGCCGAGGCAAGCGAGGCCCAGCGCTCACGTGCATAGGTTAAGTGAGCCAGGGAAGACCGCTGCACTCACAAATCACAACTATAAATAAGAGTGTTAGATCAACAGAGGTATAAAGGTCAAACGTACATGCAAACATCAAACAATTCTTTAGTTAAAATATCAAACTAATGCATAGCGTACAAGAACGATGCCCCGCCATATCCAGCCTACTTCGGAATACATACATATATATATATATAGTATAATACGCACGATAATAACCGATCTCGGGAACCGGTGAACGAAGTCATAATAGGCACGAATAGAGTCGTGAAAAAACATATGCACAAAAACCATTTCCATCAATCCAAAACATAAGCACAATACTCCCATGCAAGGACAAGGTCATATCTGAGATCGAAACAATAATTATTATATTATACCCACAATACAGACAACTTAGCACTACTACTCAAACTCACACAATTTGCAACTTATCAAACTTTCACAACTTACTAACTTATCCGGACTTTTCCTACTTAACAACTCTAGTAAATAAGATAACCAGTACAGAAATGTAACTACATCATTTGATCTAATCTTTAAGAGGATCTAGGCAAATTAGAAAACAAATATATATACTTCTAGCATATTCAAAATCTGATTGTCTTTAAACAATTTCGCACCAGTTGACTAAGTTAAGTTCACTCCAAAACTGCACACAAAATCTATTCCACATTCTTTTCTTTACAACTTTAGGATCACATTTAACAAAGACATGCCAAAATTAAAATGCTTTACATACCTCAATTCCTTCGCCTAACTAATCTCAACGCCAAGCCAATCCATTGATCTTTACGAGATAGAACATGATACACATTTCCACCTAATAGGATAAATTATATACAAAAACAGGGGAGTAAGAGGGGAAGAGACCTAAAAGCAAACATAGGTAGAAAGAAAGAAGACTGAGATCCATATTAAAAGCTGAAGCATAATGTGAGTAACTGCAACTTAAGCTAGATCTTACTGCTGTAGTAGTAATACATTCTACTCGCATAACCTAAAAATTAGGTTATTCTGTTCCCTGTACCTAGTTATGCAAATAAAGATATCCTTCCACTAAGATGAAACAGTTATAATCTATGATATTTACTTCATAAATCTGAAACACACTTAATAAATTCTGACATTTCCAGCCAAAGAGCTAGGGCACTTTAGTTCATCTTATGGTTACTGAAAAGTGCATTTTTCACTTTGTACTTCTGCTTCCAGACCGTATTACTAAATTGCAATGCATATCTACAGTGATATCACTATTCCTTGAGCATGAATAACCACAATGTTTGTTCACCAAAAGGGAATTTGACAACTTTTTGATGAGTTAAGAAGCTGACATAATTAACTAGATTATGCATGATCTTGCAGGAAAAGATAACTTAATGACATTTCTGACAGTCTGGAGGTTAATAGATAGAAGGGTTTCCTTGTGATCCAATCATTCTACAACACATTATTACAAGTCAAGGCAGTGAATTGAAAATTTTTCCATTGACCTCATAATGCCAAGTTAGAGAGTGCTAAAAAAAATGGAAATGAACAAAATTTCAGTAAATTATTAAAGACAAGGAAAGAACCTGGGCTAACTTAAAAAGAGTTGATCACCTCTGTCAAACTGAACCTTAGATCACAACACAACCTTAGTTTTATTTCTCATGTTTTCTTAGATGCTTAATCTATATGGATCATAATATTTGAAAGTGAATCTCATCTTAATTCATTACACACCTCTCTTGGCTGGTTCACCATCATCTCACTAGTAACTTTATTTCCTTCACCTCTTTATCTTAAGGCTATGTCTTCTGTCATAATTCATAGCTCATGCCATACTTATCACTTCACTAATACTATTTACTTCAGTCATCAAATCATAATTAAAGCAGCAGCTTATGGACATAGACCACCACCAAACAATAAAAGAACAGAAATTCAAATCTGGATCACAGGGACAGTAAAAAAATAATCATGCCATTTATTAGAAAACAAAGAAATTCTAATGAGAGGAAAACAGAGGTTGTCTTTTAATTCATAAAAAAAGTTACAGAGATTGCTCCAAGTTAGTCATGACATCTCTTTTATGAACAAACAATAACCACCATGTCTCAATGCCAAAGTAAAGCAACTGATTGCCATCAAAGTGAAATCCCATACAACCATATCACCAAAAGATTTGATTTTTTTAAGCTTTCACACAAATATCAAACACAATCACACCAATACAGATACATCATTGTAGCTTTGCAGAAGCTAAAACACAACAATCACCAATTCCGATCCTCTAATATCTTTACTATATATATATATATATATATATATATATATATATATATATATATAACTCAAACCATATTTTTATTTTACGTCTAGTAAGGAAACGACCAGTCACTATACCTGATACTAAAGATTAAGAGATAGTTCTTTAACAGTAAATATGACTAGAAGGACACTGGAAAAAAAATGGCAAACAACAACTCAAAATACTAATGTCCCTGAAAGTGACAGAACTGGAATGGGGTGTGGGAATGGGGACAAGAGTCTACGGCTAGAGGGTTAAGGGGTTTCACCAAAATCATATATTTGTTATCAATACAAGTTAACTAACAAGACCACTGAAAATATGACGTTTAACATTCATGAACCCAGAAAAATTCACACCCCAGAATTTGAGTCAAAATGGAGTAAAATTGGTAGTGTTAAATCTAAGACAAGGTCAGGGACAGAAGAACAAGACGAAGGAGGACTTCACAACACATACTCCCAGATTTGAAATTATTTCAGCAGACAACTAAAGCTCGCATCAAAGATTTAACTTTTAAAACTTGAAATAGTGAAGATGAAGACCAACTTAAACCCAACAAAAATTGAACTAAAGACCTGAAATTGACATAATCTAGACCTTCACGGCTTAAAACATAAGTCTATGACTCCAGAAATCATCTTAACAATTAAAAGCAACAAACACAATACTGACTACTGCTAATATAACAATTCCAGACAGGAACAAACGCAACAAAGAGAAACACTAAAAGACATAATAAATTCCTCTCATAATCAAACACCCAGATCTGAACTAAAAGACGAGCAAGATTAGGGTTATTACCTCTGAAAAAAATGGCTCAAACTTGTTAAAACCCGTATATTGGTGTTTGGGTACTATGACCAACTTTGAGCCTAATAGTGTGCTTTTGAAGAATTTGAAAATTTTATTGGAATCTCTATATAAGCATGTGGTTATGAGCTTATGGACACTTTTTTTTTCATGTACAAGTGTACACTTACAAGACCAAGGATTAAATATCTTATTAAGTATTTACAAGTGGAGATAATGCAATTTTAGAAGCTAAGTGTGTGACTTTGTGATTGGTTCAAGTTTTTGGTTGACTAAGAGTTTATTTCTTTTTGTGGCCTTATCCTTTTATTATTAATTCATACATGAATATAAGTTGCAAGAGAGGGCCAAGTGTTATTTATATATACACATTTATATATGCTAGAAAAGGCAAGCATTTCCCATACTTAGAAAAAAAAGAGAGGCGAGTGAACAGTGCCAAAGGCCCTCTGCCTGCTACAGTGAATCGGCTCACTGGTTGCTACAGTGACCAGCCAAGAAATTTTGTGTTTTGCTTCCTTCTTCAATTCTAAGGCTTGAAGCTTGGTATATGGGATCCCTCAAGAGTTGTAGAAGCTTTGGTTTGTCAAGGAACCCCGTAGAATTTC
>DF359928.1:4189-17979 GCA_000787875.1 Solanum virginianum
GATTGGATGTTGGTTCGGATCTTTCCTTAGAAGTTGCGAGCTACCACAAGAAAGTTACAAAATATTGATGAAAAACTATATGGGACCTTCTGCACTTCTTGTTTGTTGGTTAGACTAGTGCTCTTGATTTAGAAGCACTCTAATAGGCGTAACTCCTTAAATAGGAAGATTTATTTTTATAATATATACTAGTCATTGAACTCTAGATTATGATCAATTATGGAATATAGTGGCATAGAGAAAATAAATAGAATCAAATTGTTATTGGATCACATATTTACACTCCTTATTTCAATGAAAAGTAGCATTTTCCCCTCAAGCTTCTATCATTAAAGAGAGGATTCTTATATTCATACATGCTCTTATTGATAAAACATAACAAACTAACGAAACAACCTTACTAATTTATTTATACAGGAATCTGAATTTTTATTATAAGATATGACATCTACAAAATCTAATGGAACAATCTTAACAATGTTGAAAAATAAAACTTCAAAAGACAAGTAAATCTTAGTTTCCTCTCTATTCCTATCCTACCTCTCTCAAAAACTCTAATCATCAATAGACAAAAAAAATTCTAGATATGGACGATCTATCATTAGTGGAAGAAGCAAACCTCATCAAGGATTTTGACGGTCTTGCAATTCCACTCCTTGACTGTACTTTTTGTGCCCAACACATGATCGTAACATATCAAGAAAACATTGACGACCTCCCTAAAAATTTTAAGAACATCGGTTTCTTGATCGATAATCTCATTTTTTGTGCATCATTCAATGATACTTTTCCAAACCTTACCAATGATGATGCATTCCAAAATCCTAATTACCTGCCTGACAGTCTCAAGTCGTAGAGGGTTTCGACTCTGGTCAGATAGACCTGAATAGCTTTGATCAACCTAGGAGTCAACTGATAAGGAGTTTTGATGATGCTTCTAGAACATTCAAGTTTACCTTTGGAGATTGTCTCGGGGAAGCTCCGGGCTCGAACCCAATCAAAACAGACCCTAATTGCTTTGGTCAACCTGGGAATCAATTGATTGGAAATTTTGGTGGTTCTTTTAGGAATGTCAAGTTAAGGTCAGAAGAAATCAGAAATTTCGCGGGTAATCAGGTAGTGGGACACTTGATGTATATGGACACGTTATCGCTGGGGCTACTTTATAGTTGGACCAGCTCGAGAGTTTTAAAAAAATTCTCTGTCATTGCACCAGGTTTCTAATGATGTCTCTGGGTACTTGAACGTGCCATCTGTGAATTGTCGTTCCAAACCCTCAAAAGGCTTGATTAATTTGTTAGGTTCGAACAAATGGGCACATTCTTCTCTGAATTTAGGAAGTAATTCAGTAAAAGGTGGAGTTGCAGAACATAAACTCAATGCTAATATAAGTAGTTGCTATTTGTTGAAACGGAAAAAGGGTAGTGAAGATTTCAAAAATGTAAGCAAATGCCCAAAATCCACTATCTTTTCCTTGAGTGACAAGGTTACAAATGATGTGGGTGAAAAGCAGAAAGCTAGATTAATTAGGAATAGGGGAAGTGCTCACTTGTCTACAAAAGCTTTGGACTACAAAAGCTTTGAACTCCCACTATTTGAAAAAGAATAAATTACTTTCTATTTTAGTTTATTTAAAAAAGAATAACCTCTTTCCTTTTTTGACAATATTTTAAGTTACAATTTTCCACGTGACATGTTTAAGACCACAAAATTAAAAGGCATTTTGGTACATTTGACATAACATTAATTTGCAATCACAAAGTCTTCTTTATTTTGTTAAATTTTGTGCCAAATCAAATTAGATAATTCTTTTTAAAATGAATTTTAGTAATAAAGGTTCAACATTACATATTTAGATTTGTTTTTGTTCATTAAAATAGGATTGTAATTTCCCTTTTCTTCTATGGTTGGCTAGCAGAGTCATCTCTCTTCAAAAATAGTAGTTGACATGACAGAAGAAGGATTCAAATTTGGAGATTATTGTTGGTAAAGTTGGCTTCTTTTTCAAATTGTGTATAATGGGATTTTAGGAAAATAAACTATTCTTATATCGAGTCAGATTCTTAATTCCTTACTTTTTGACTCAAAAAGGCACAAATTAATTACGCAGCAGTCGTCTTGCTAATCTCTATTTGTCAGTGGATTTGATTGGTAAGCTTTCTTCCGCTACTATATTTGTACATATGTAATTATATATAAAACTCTGTTTTAATATTTTTCGGTTACTGCAAATGTTAAGGAATAATTGCCAACTACCTTTTTTTATTTTTGAGTAAATAGAGCGCAGAAAGAATGAAACATAACACATATAACTTAAAGAGCATTCCCTTTTTCTTTGGGTAATTAAGGAACAATGAGGACTATTAGTAGATGTTATGCTATCTGTATCATCACATAAGGTGGTGTATATGACACCCATGGAGGAGGAGGGGGATACATCCCGGGGGTGGCAGCACTTGAGGTACCCCCAAGCTGTGTCTTTAGGGTTACATTTCCTCCATTAAATAGGATATGTTAGCATTCAAATAGTTAATTGTTGGCTACATTATTCTAGCTTTATTCTCCAACTCCTCAACATAATTCTTTTTTCTTTGCATTGATAAGTGAGCACTTTCTCTATTTCTAATTAATCTGGCTTTCCTCTTTTCGTCCTCATCATTTGTAACCTCGTCACTCAAGGAAAATATAGCGGATTTTAGGTGTTTGCTTGCATTATTTGAATCTTCACCATTCTTTTTCCTTTTCAACAAATAGCTAGAGTTACTTATATCAGTATCGAGTTTATGTTCTGCAATTCCACCTTTTATTGAATTATTTCTTAAATTTAGAGAAGAATGTGCCAGTTTGTTCGAATCCAATAGATTAATCAGCCCTTTTGAGAGATTGGAACCACAATTCACGGATAACACATTCAAGTTCTCGAAGACATCAGTAGAAACCTGGTGTAATGACGGAGGAACTTCCTTCAAAACTCCTAAGCTGCTCCAATTATGAAGTAGCCCCAGCGATGATGTGTTCATATATATCAAACCTCTCTCTGCCTGATTACCCGCAAAGTTTCTCAAATCTTCATATCTCAACTTGACATTCCTAGAAGAATCATCAAGATTTAAATCAATTGATTCCCATGTCAACTAAAGCAATTAGGGTCCATTTGGACCAGGTTCCAATCCAGAGCTTCACCAAGACAATCTCTCGAGATCGACTTGAATATTCCAGAAGCATCATAGAAACTTCTAATCAGTTGACTCCTAGATTGATTAAAGCTATATGGGTCTATATGACCAAAGTCCAGACCTGGCTCTGACTCGAGATAGTCTAGCAGGTTATTAGGATTTTGGAATGCATTTATTGGTATAGTTTGGAAAAGTATAATTGAATGGTGCATCAAAAATGAGATCATCGGTCAAAAAATCGACGTTCTTAAAAGTTTAAGGGAAGTCATCAATATTTTCTTTATATGTCTCAGTCATCTGTTGGGCGTAAAAAGTATGGTCAAGGGGTGAAATTTCAAGACCGTCGAAGTCCTTCATGATGAGGTTCACTTCTTTAGCAGGTGATGGATCATCCATATCTAGAATTTTCCAGCAATTATGATTAGAGTTTTCGAGAGAGATAGGGTAGGAATAGAGAGGAATCTTATCCTATAAAAGACAAATGAATCTTAGTTTCCTCTCTATTCCTACCCCCTCTCTCTCTAAAACTCGAATCATCAATTGTTGGAAAATTCTAGATATGGATGATCCATCCCTGGCCGAAGAAGCAAACCTCATCAAGGACTTTGACGGTCTTGCAATTCCACTCCTTGACCATACTTTATGTGCCCAACACATGATCGTGACATATTAAGAAAACGTTGGCAACCTCCCTAGAAATTTTAAGAACGTTGATTTCTTGATCGATAATCTCATTTTGATGCATCATTCAATGATACTTTTCCAAACCCTACCAATGATGATGCATTCCAAAATCCTAATTACATGCCTGACTGTTTCGAGTCGTAGTGGGGTTTCGACTTTGGTCAGATGGAACTGAATAGCTTTGATCAACCCAAGAGTCAACTGATGAGGAGTTTTGATGATGCTTCTGGAACATTCAAGTCGACCTCGAGAGATTGTTTCAAGGAAACTCTGGGTTCAAGCTCGGTCAAATGGACCCTAATTGCTTTTGGTAACATGGGAATCAATTGATTGGGAATTTTGGCAATTCTTCCGGGAATGTCAAGTTGAGGTCAGAAGAAATGAGAAATTTCACGGGTAATCAGGCAGTGGGATATTTGATGTATATGGACACATCATTGTTGGGGCTACTTCATAGTTGGATCAACTTGGGAGTTTTGAAGGAAGTGTCTCCGTCATTCCACCAGGTTTCAAATGATGTCTCTAGGTACTTGAATGTGCCATCTGTGACTTGTGGTTCCAATCTCTCAAAAGGGCTGATTAATCTAGGTTCGAATAAATCGGCACATTCTTCTCTGAATTTAGGAAGTAATTCAGTAAAAGGTGAAGTTGTAGAACATAAACTTAATGATAATATAAGTAACTGTAGCTATTTGTTGAAAAGGAAAAAGGGTAGTGAAAATTTCAATAATGTAAGCAAACACCCAAAATCAACTATATTTTCCTTGAGTGAAAAGGTTACAAATGATGTGGGCGAAAAGAGGAAAGCTAGATTAATTAGGAATATGGGAAGTGCTAAGTTATCAAGGAAAAGGAAAAAGCATTATGTTGAGGAGTTAAAGGATAAAACTAGGATAATGCATTCAACAATTAACTATTTGAATAACAACTCTAAAGACACGACTTGGGTGCAGTGGTGTACCTCCTCAAGTACTGCCACCCCCAGGGTGTATCCCCCTCCTCCTCCATGGGTGTCATATACACCTCCTTATATGATGAAGCCACAAGGATCGCAATTGCCTCTGTTGAAACCACATGAAGCGGCACCTGATCCAAAAATTAGCAAGAAAGTGGATGAAAAGAAAAGTGAGGTGAAAACTAAGAAGAATGCTAGTGTTAGCTTCCTTGGTGAGTGGTTCTTCATGCTGCTCTTTTGTGGGTTGGTTCCTTTATTGAACATAAGATATGGGACCATTTATGGGTGGATTTTATGAAAAACGTCTAGAGTTTTGATTGTAGACAGGCGTGTGAAGGGACTGTTTATTCTGGGAAATATGGTGGAAAAGATGATAGCTCACATAGTGACCGAGGTCAGGGTGGAAAACATCTAAATTAATGTTTTTCTTTTCTTTTTCCTTTTTTAGTTTAAATCTTCTATACTTGATAGTACTGTATTACTCTAGTTATTACACCCTAAAGAATTTTCCGCGGAGGCAAATCTGGTTATCAATTTCTTTTCCTTCACATGTTCTCATAGAATATTTAGGCTTTTTGAGTTGCTAGGAATGAACGTTTTTCTTGTACAGTCCCTTAGGTCTTTATTTGACCTCATTGTATCCTCATCATAACACATGCTCTAAGCAAATTAATGGTTTGGAAAAGCCTTCTGCTTTCCCGTCTTTTAATTCGGTTTAGTGTTTATTCAGGGCAGGACCTTTGTCGAGTTCATGAATGTGTACAGAAGTGTTCCAGTTCTATGGGTCATCTTCTCCCTTAGGAGCCATAGTTCCTGTTACCAACGCCTAGAAATATATGTATAGAAGAAAGGTAGAATGCCAAGCGTGTCCACAGAAATAGAAGGATGCTCAATGGTCCTTCCGTTTCCCTTTCTAGTCCCTCTCACAGCAATTCAGAAGAACTAAACAGAACAACTGAAAAGCAGGGTAATTTCAGCATGAACAAGTCACTTTCATCCATGGTAGCTGAAGCATCATTGATAAACAATTATCGAAAGAAAAAAGGGAACGCTTCTTTAAGTTATATGTCTTATGTTTCATTCTTTCTGGGGTCTATATTTACTCCAAAATAAATAATGTAGTTGACAATTCCTTACATTAACAAATAACCAGAAAACATGAAAACAGAGTTTTATATATATACAATCATACTACATATCATCATCATCTTATATTATATTACTTAAAGTGGGAACAAAAAGATTTAAAAGTTAAAATACCAAAATCATCCTATAAAGTTGAGTTACTCCAATAATACCATTAGAAAAGGAAATAAGTTATTCCTTCATAAACTCTAAAAACTAAAGTATATTTTAAACACTAAGTTAATAATACCTAGCAATTAGATTATCATTTTGCTCCTATGATAAATCAAATATTTAATTAAATTAAATAATATTATTTGCCCCTTAAACTACAAAAAAGTTTATTAAATAATCTTTTCAATTACATGAATTCAACGCCATTTGGAAATGAAGAACTGGTACTTTAATGCTTACACAAATGAAACTCATATTATACAAAATTAATTGCTTTAAATTCATAGATCATGTATCACACTATCACTATATAATTACTACATTCCTATTATTTATCTTTTGGTTTTCTTGACTAAATGACTTCTCAAATTCTAAACCTTTGGCTTTTCAAATCCTAAAACTTTCAAATCAATAACTTCTTTGTTAATACAAAGATTAATAAAATTTGAATCATTCATTGAGTAATTAAATGTAGGTTTGATTTAATCTAATAAATATATATATTAAAAGGAATTCCAAAGAACAACATCAAGAAACACTATATAAAACAACAATGATTTTCATTTCCTCAAGTTCTATTTTTTGGTTGAGCAGATTTTTTTAATCAAAATTTGGTCTTCCTTTTAGTTCCTTTTCTTTTCCTTTGAGAAAATACTGCATGAACTAAAATAAAATAGGAGGCGAGAAACATATAGAGTTGATAAATGTCACATTGAATGATCGTTAGATTATCTCCCCTTCAATCTTAATGGGATGATATATAAAGGCCATTGTCTCCATTCTATAGCAGTAACAAAAATTCAAAAGTTATGAAAAACAGGGGATTGATTTCTTTGGAAGTATGATGTAGAATTTTCATTAATTTGATTCATTCTTATAGTGTATTGTGGTTATAATTATTACAGATGAAGAAAGTACAATACGCACGATTTAACATATAACTTTATTTTCAAAACAGTATTAAACTTGATCAGGGGACAAACGAGCAACACACGTTCCCAGAAACTAGTATTATTAAAAGTGGAAAGCTTCAACCTTCAAAGTTGAATTACCATTTTGCACCTAGACTTAATTATAATCTAATTAACTATGTACATAAATAGTAAAATAATTTAAGCCTTATTTAATTCACTTAAATGCATAATCAATTAAAAATTCATCTATTGCATTTGAATTTTTTAAAATGCAGAATTAATTAAAAATTCATCTATTGCATGTCAATTCTTTAGTTATAACATTATTAAAGAAATTAATTTTTAGCTATAAATTTTCATAAATTTAGCTCATCAATTTCTTATATTATAATGTTGATAAAATAGTGTATTTATATTCATTCTCTTCGACATGCTAAATGGCTCCTTCATGAAGGAATATAAACGTTTGGTAAGGATATATTAGGAAGGCACTGTGTAACAACAGTTAACGATGGCCAGGTCACAATTCACAAGTGTATAAATTTCCTTAGTTAATCCATGTAGTTATTTCACTCATTAAAATTTCTTTCTTTCATCTTTAATGGTAACTTTTAATTAGTAAAACTAAAATATTCCTATAAATAATACCCGTAAGTATTCTTTATCAGTTACTTTTGTATTATCCACATTTGTATTACTGGATCTTTCGTTGTTAATTTGCTATAACATAAATGTAGAATGTGAAAAAGTTGCAACGAAGAATTAATACTATATGATTTTTTTCTTTCTTTCTTGTACTTTCTTTTTTGTTGAAAAATGTCAATCAAGAAAGAGCTATAAATGCAAACAAGCGTTAAAGCTTATCTCAGATCTCCTTCTCTGTGCCTTTATGTGCTCTCACATCATATATGCATTCTAGATTCTTTTCTTTTCTTTTCTCTTTTTTGCAAGAAATATAACAGAAATGAAAAAAAGAGTATCTATAGCTGTTGGAGGTTGGAATCGGAGTAGCTTGAAGAAACAACTACCCCACTATATTATAGTTCAACATGTACAACATTAAATTTAAAATACTCAATTGCAACTCTTTTGAAGGTTAAATATAAGATTATCCGTTGTGCTAGACAGTCACAGGGTCTTCAGTATAGTTTTGATGATGACAAACGAAACCAGGTTTAGGACACAACACCAGGAAGAGAAGACAATAAGGAGAAGGACCCATTAAAGGTAAACGACTCATTTATCAGGAAGTTGAGTTGAACTAAGACTCCTGCAATGTAAAACAGAAGTACCACTCATGAAGGAGTCTTTGAGAAGGACTCTTCTAGGTGTAAGTATAAAAGGCAAACACAAACCTTAGAAGAGCAGCTTTTGCAATAAGAAGTAATGACGATCCAACAACAAAGGCATCAGACACTCGAACAGACGAAGAAGATCTAGAGTTAGGTTTTCTTATATGTTCTAACTTAATCTCCTTGGAATAATTGTCGAATGACAAACATCGTAAGTGAGGTTTTGTAGGGAAATCTGTGTGTAGGGAGTGGGTTTGGCTTCCGGCAAAGTTTGTATTGTAACTTTGACATTGCTCTTTTGAAGTGGTGAAATTGTTGAAATCCTACGAGTTGTAGGTAGTGGTTGTTTCTCCCTTGAGTAAGGAATTTTTCCAGTCTATATCGTGTGTTCTTTTAGTATTTGTATGTGTCTACGTTCAACTGCGGTTAACACAAGAACCTAGTTCTACTAAGTGTTAGGGTAGAAAGCTTTTAATTTGTAGGGTAGAAAGCTTTTAATTTGTATCAGTGGGTCTTTTCTGTTGAAGGCTAACATCTGGAAAAGGATTATGGCGGCATCACCCATTGTGCAAGAAGGAGCTTCTCAGACAAGGCGACCGCTGTTCAATGGCAACTACTATGGATGGAGAAAAAAAATCATATGATGGATTATCTCATTGGCAAAAGTCCAAATAGCTGGAATATCATACTGGACAGACCAACTATTCCCTGAAGAATTTTTTATTGAGACAAACACTCGAGTCCCCAAGGAGCAAACAGAATGGGACGATATTAACAAGCTAGCCATTCAGAACAATGCCAAGGCCAAGAAGATTTTGATCTATGGAATATGCCCTGATGAGTATAACAAAATCATAGCCTGTAAGGATGCCAAGATAATTTGGGACACTCTACAAATGGTACATGAAGGAACAAGAGTAAAGAAGGATAAGATTGATAACTTGAACACCAGTATCAGCTCTTTCGAATGCTGGAGGAGAGACCATCCAAGATATGCACACAAGATTCACTATCATTATGAACGAGATCTACTCACTTGGAGAAATCATCCCAACTGGTAAGGCCATAAGAACTCCTAAGTGTTTTGCCTTAATCATATGAGAGCAAAGTGGAATCTATCACTGAGGCAAGAGACTTGGATGTTCTAACTATGGATGAACTGATTGGAAATTTCTTGATGTATGAACTGAAAAATAATCAAGACAATGAGTAGAGCAAGAAGAGAGAGAAGAAGAACCTAGTTCTCAAGGCCACTGAAAAGGAAGACTTTGAAGAGGAGGACATTGTTTTGATGACCAAAAGATTTCAATGAATGCTGAGAAAAGGTTGGGGAGAGGGTCAGAAGATAAACTATCAACGAAATATTGACAAGCATATGAGAGAAGAATTGTGTCATAAGTGAGGAAGCCTAGATCACTTCATAAAGTTTTGACCAATACGGGCACTAGAGTACAAGAACAATAATCCTGATAAGGTCAAGGAAACCAAGAGTGAGCAATACAATCCCACAGACTGAAAAATGACAAATCAGGAGGCCAATATCTCTATCAGAAAGGCCCTAGCTGCCATGTGATACTCATCTAGAGAAGAGTTAGATAGAGAGGGTCTTGAAAATAAGTCACTATTAGCTATGAAAAAGTCTGAAACGTATGACTTTCTTATGCTGGTCACACTTGAAGAGTCCGATGATGAAAGCTGAAAAGACAAAGTTGAAATCAAAGTCAAGGCGCAGTTAGATGAATCAAATTGAGAAATTAGAGATGAGGAAAACAAACTAGCACTAATGGCTGGAACTAATCTAGATGCTAGAAGGAACAATCAGCAAGAGGCCGGGGTATGTTTTGAACATGTCAAGAAAAATATACACAACTACTCTAAGAAAAAGCTTGAGTCATTGTCACAAGTTCTACTCGATGCATACATATCTATTTGTGAAACTAAAGAAAATATTTTTGTAAGAGTATGCACTATTAAGAACTAAAAATAAGAGTCTTGAAACTATCAACAACAAGCTTCAAGAAGAGATAAATAATCTAAATTCTTCTAGGAAAGAAAAAAATGTCAAGAATCATGCTCACATGGCACTAGAATAAAACGTAAAAATTTAGGGTATGAGTTGGTAAGTTTGACCGAGAGAAATGAAGCTCTCCTTAAGGAGCTAGAACAGACCAAGGCTAAATTAGAGCACATAATGAAGTGGACCACATCCTCTTTCTTACTCGATGATATGTAGCTAGGTTAGTAAACCACTAAGTATGGGATTGGATTCAAAATAAGTGAATATAAAAAGGCCAAAAACAACCGGTCACCCTATGTAGTCTGTGTGGTAAGTCAGTTTATATGAGAGATAAATGCAATAAAAATGCTGAAGCTGTTAAAAATAATTTCACTAAAAAGGACCCAAGGGAGGAAAATCAAGAAATTAGGGTCCTCTAAAAGGAACTTACCTAAATGGGCCAAGAAAGACTTAATTCACCCCTTTGTAACCAAAAGGGACCCAAGTGGATTTGGGTACCCAAAACTAACGCTTGCTAAATTGTGTAGGAATTAGTAGGAGGAAAGCTAAAACAATGGTGTCTAGATAATGCATGCTCCAAACACATGATAGGAGATAAACATAACTTCCTTCTATTGAATGACTTTCAAGGCGACAATGTTGGCTTTGGAAATAGAAAGTAAGGAGAGATCAAGGGGATTGGAAAAGGTGGGATCTCATAATCCCAATGCATTGATAATGTATATTATGTTAAGGGGATCAAAAACATACTGAGTGTTTCTCAAATGTGTGATAAAGAAAATAATGTGTTGTTCACAACCTCTAAATGCAAGGTGATGAACTCAACCTCGAAGAATTGATTCTAAGAGGGAAGAGGCACAAAAATGCGTATAAAGTAGAAATTAGGGGACATAAAAAGCCCATGTTAAAGTTTCTCAGTGCTATAGACAACGACTCAATGTTGTGGCATAAGAGATTGGGACATGCAAGCTTCTCAACAATCAACAAGCTGATATCAAAGGAGCTGGTCATTGAACTACAAAAAGAGAAGGTTAGCTAGGATCATGTGTGCGGTGCATGTGCACAGAGGAAGCATATCAAAAGTAGCTTCTAATCTATTGGCATGGTAAGTACACATAAATCTCTAGAACTCCTGCACATAGATCTCTGTAGACCAATGAGTGTGCAGAGTCAAGGAGGCAACACATATGTCTTTGTGATAGTTGATAATTTCACTAGATTTACCTAGACATTCTTCTTGAAGACCAAGGAAGAAACCTTTGATGTTTTCAAAATACATGTAAAAATGGTTCAAAAAAAGTTAAAGTGCGAGTTATTGAGCCTAAGATTTGATCATGGTATAGAATTTGAAAATTCTAAACTTTTAAAAGTTTGTACGAAAAATGGCGTAGTTAATAACTTTTCTGCCCTTAGGACACCATAAAAACTAATGTTGTTGAACGAACGAGTAGAAATTTTGAAGTCATGAAAAGAACTATGTTGATTATTAGTATTATCCCATAGAGCAATTGGGTAGATGCAGTAAACACTGCTTGTTACCTAATAAATAGGTGCATGATTAGACCAGTCTTGAAAAAATTCTGTATGAGTTACTTAAAGGCAGAAAATTCAACCTAGCACATATCAAAGCTATTGAATGTGTATTAATGTGCACAACAATAGTAAAGATGCTCTAGGAAAGTTTGATGCTAAAAGTTATGGGGGAATCTTTTTGGGTTACTCCTCTTAGAGAAAAAATAATGTTTTTATTAACCAAATGTTTGAAAAAAGTGCACATGTTATATTTGATGAGGTCAACTCTATGGTTGAGAAGGGTTTGCAGGAGTAGGTGCAGGAGCTTGGATTGATGAATCACGCCAAAGTTATGGACGATGATGATACTGATTGAAATATAATTGGGTCACCTCCATATTAATAACCCAACTAAATTTAGACTTGAAGTCGAGAATAGCTTAGAACTCCTCGAGGGGCAACAGGGCAAAACATAATTGGTGAAGCTGGACCCTCAATGCTGCCTGATATCAGCATTATGAGAGATCAACAAGGCCACAATTAGAATCATAAGAGCTTTCATTCAATGCAAGTCTGCAACTCCCTTGGAGATCGGGATAACCACCAAATGTAAGCTTAGGAATATGTGTGCCTTCTCACCATATATATCCTTGATTGAGCCAAAGAACATCAAACAAGCCCTACAAGAAGATGAAAGGATAGATTCCATGTAGGAGGAGTTTATTTAATTTGAACATATCAAAGTCTGGCACCTGGTTCCCCTTCCTCAAAATTGCACCATCATAAGCACCAAGTGGGTATTAAAAAATAAGTTAGATGAACATGGTGTTGTAACTAGAAATAAGGCAAGATTAGTGATTCAAGGCTATAATCAAAAGGAAGGAATTGACTAGGATGAAACCTTTGCTCCAATTGAAAGAATAGAGGCCATAAGAATGTTAATTATCTTTACTACTCATATGGAATTCAAGATGTACTAGATGGATATGAAGAGTGCCTTTCTAAATGGGTACTTATAAGAAGAAGAAGTGTATGTAAAGTACCCTCCTGAGCTTGAAGATTACGAGCACTCAACTTTTGTGTACAAATTAGACAAAGTATTGTATGGTTGAAGCATACACCTAGAGCATAGTATGATTGATTATCCAACTTTCTACTAAGTCATGGTTATGTTAGAGGTAAGATTGACAACACCCTATTTCTCAAGAAAAAGGGACAACATATTCTTATTGTTCAGGTGTATGTTGATGACATCATCTTTGGAGGAACTGATAAGAAACTAGGCGCTGATTTTTCTACATTGATGGGTAGTATGTTTGAAATAAGCATGATAGGTGAGCTGAACTCCTTCTTAGGACTTCAAATCAATCAAACCTTTGAGGGAATGTCCATCTATCAATAAAAGTATATCAAAAAGATCTCACATAATTTAGAATGCAGGCTGCTAAGGTCAACGATACTCTCATGGCAACAACTACAAAGCTTGACATAGATGAAGCAGGAACAAGAGTAGAAGAGACCAAGTATAGAGTGATGATTAGATCACTGCTGTATCTCACTGCAAGCAAGTATGACATTGTGTTCAGTGTGAGGATGTATGCCTGCTTCCAATTGAAACCAAAGGAGTCCTATATGAAGGCAGTAAAACAGGTTCTAAGATACCTCAAAGGCACCATGAACCTAGTTCTCTGGTGTCTTGTCGAATCCTTATTTAAACTGATTATCTTTGTAGATGCTGACTATGCTGGGTATTTAGTGGATCAAAAAAGAACTACAGGATTGGCTCTGTTAGAGCCCATACATTTGTGCTTTGGTATCGTGGTTATCAATTGAGGTCATTCGTATCATTTTCAAGGTGGTTGACAATTAAGTGCACTTTTTGAGGAATTTGAAATTTTAATTGGGATCTTTGTTAAGGTTGGTGAATATAAGTTTATGGAC
>DF359928.1:19615-37379 GCA_000787875.1 Solanum virginianum
GGCTATTGTGTATCAATAATGTATGGTTCCTCCAAAAGAATGAATATTTTGATACAAGTGAGGATAACCCCAATTATGATTTGGCAACTAACTTTAAAGTAGGGAATTAGCTATTAGTCAAAATGGGTCCTAAAGGCACAACTTGTCCTAATAACATCCAAAAAAAAGTTTATATTCATGTTTGAGTTCTAAGAGTGATTTTTGTACATACACTCCACTCTACTCTATTCGTGCCACTATATTTTCGTTCGTCGGTTCCCGGGCCAGTTTGGTCATGCTTAGTATGTGTTTAGAAATTTACTATGTGTAATGTGGTGATTGGTTCTAATTATGAGGGCAAATATTATTTTCATTTGGCCAGTTTGGTCATGCTTAATATACTATATATTTATTTTTTCTGAGGTTGGTTGGATACGGTGGGGTCGGCTTCGCCCAAGGGCCGGCTTCGCTTAGTCGGAGTTATGCTGTGATTAGGCCTTCAGTTTGGTGGCTTTATGCCATATTAGGGTAACTGAGTTCAGGGATGCCGACTCACTTACCCTACATTTATGCTATGTGTCGGTGATTCGGTCAGGTGGAAACTTCTGGAGTGATGCTGTGGTATGGCGCGAGTATGGGGGTCGCCTTGGAGTGATGTTATGGTATGGCGCGAGTATGGAGGTTGCCATCGTTCCCGTCCGTTGCTTCTTACAAGTATTTCTTTGACTCTTGAATAAGCCGAAATCATAATTTGAGACACGCTCAAAAATGAAAACCTTGACTATGATCTTTTGACTACTTTGATAACTATACGTATCTCTGCTGCCTGCTTAATGCATTTTGGGTATAACGGGTGCCTTGTCCCGTCGTTCGATATTATGTATTTGTATTAGAGGTCTATGGATATGTGTTGAGGTGGGTCCTATCTGTTAGTTTCCAGTCTTATATATATATTTGTTTGGTTTGTGACACCTAGCCACCTGTTTGAGCCTTCTGAGTCTATATTATGCTTATTAGGCGGCAGGACCGCAACGGTGACCTTGCTGCCACTAGCCACCTGTTTGAGCCTTCTGAGTCTATATTATGCTTATTAGGCGGCAGGACCGCAACGGTGACCTTGCCGGCCCGCATGTTTATATGTTCATGTTTGCATTCTATCTGTCGGTTCGCTATACTCTTCGATTTCAGGTGGCTAGTCAATAAAACAGAGGAAACTCTGCCAAAATTTTTATAACAGAAATAGTAACTTTTTGTTGGAATCTTATTTGGTCATGTTGTCTGGGTGCCCCTATCGGGTACCAGTCACGGCCCATAGGTTGGGTTATGATAGGCTCACTTCTTAGGTCCATGTATTTTCTCATGGGCTACTAAAAAGAAAAACTCAATAGCTCAATCTACTACTCAAGCAGAGTATGTTGCAGCAACATCTTGTCGTGCTCAACTTTTACGGATTAAGCAATAACTTTTGGACCATGGACAAAAGGTTGAATGTATACCAATAATGTGTGATAACACTAGTGCAGTGAACATGGCCAAAAACCCAGTTCATCACAAGCTAACTAAGCATATTGACATATACCATCACTTTCTGTAAGATAATGTTGAAAAAGGGCATATTGTTATGTCTTTCTGCAAGACTGAAGATCCAATAGTCGACATCTTCACTAAGGCATTGGGATAAGAACACTTTGAGAACAATCGCCTTCATCTTGGACTGATAAAGGGCTTATGATCTATACTCTTCTACCTCCCTAATTCATTTGACTTAAAGTACTATATAACCAAGTCGACTTCTATCTTTGATTATAGGATCATGAGCAAACTTTTCAAGGAACTACTGATAAGTCATGATCAGGTATGCATATACCCTTTTATGTTTCATCCTTGCATATGTGTTCACATGCTACTATGATAAATGTATAGTCACCATCAAGAGAACCTGGTCTCCCATTTTATACCTATGATATAGTCAGAGTTTGAATTTAACAAGAAGTTCATTCACTCACTAAAACACTAGACATGCCTCTTGGGATCACAACCGTTGATTCAATGTGTCAACTATCATTAGACACGTCACTTCAATCATGTGTTCCCGTTATTTATAGTCATATCTTCATCTTTAATCTATTTTCACTTAAACTCCCCCCGTTCATACTATAACGTCACTTTCTATTCCTCTTGTTTGTCTTGACACTCATATATCATAAAAAATAGTGTGCATAGTCTCCTACTCGAATTTCGATATTGATTTCCATGCTACTACATCCTTATTCCCTATTGATATGCTATCAAAATACATCACTTTTGATGCTTAAAACTTAGAATTTTATATGTTCTCAATGCGATGTTAGTGGGTTTTATGTGTTTTTGTATTTGGTTTACAGGATTTCAGGCTTGGCATTGATTTTGGGAAGAATATGTAGAAGTTATTGATTTTGAGGATGTAAGAGACCCTTTACGGGTCGCAGAGCATTCTACGCGCCACGAAGGAGGTTTTGTATACAATTCTAGTGAGGGGTAGATTTTTGAAGTTTGTTCTACAAAAATGCAGATGGGTCGTGAAACATTTTGTGAGTCATAGATCAAGTCTCGTACCCTGAGGACCAGAGAAGAAGGACTTTCTGAAGTTTCATCAGACACTACCCCCTACGGGCCATAGAACCTTTTACGGGCTATAGAGTGGTATTGTAGAAAACAACTCCAGATTATGGCAATGAAGTACGAAAGCATGAATATGGGGCGTAAAACACAATATGACCCGTAAAGCATCTCGTGAGGCGTGTTGACCCAACTATTCTATTTTATTTAGGACTTTATTTTAAACATTATAAATTAGGTTATTTTTCTTAGAGAGTTCAAATAGTTATCTGAAAAATAGTGAGATAGAGTAGAGAAAACATTGGAGAGGTTTGAGAAACACTTGTACACTTTGATTTGATCTTCTAATGACAATCTTGTGATTCTCATTGAAGCTTGGATTTACTTGTGCTTAATTCAATTGTGTAAGTGCTCTATTATGCTATTTAAATTCATAACTCTTGCATCTACACAAATTATGAGTAGCTAAATCCACAACTAGGATTGTGGGAACCATGAAAAACTAACAAGGTAAAACTTGATAAATTATAATGCTTGGAAAGTGTGCGTGCATGTCTCAACTGTCTTCGCTTTACATGTTTTCTAATGGTGGCCAACATTAGAACCTGCCTAGTGAGATAATTCATAATCCTTGAAAAGTGTGCATGCATATATTAATTAACTTTCTTTGTTTTGCATGTTTTATAGTGGTGGACAACATTAGAATCCACCTAGTGTTACTGACTGGATGGTAGTAATAAATAGAAAAAGAGATTAATTAACAAGATTTGATTGATGTGTTACCGTCTAATCAGTCGACCTAGGCCGAGGGGAGGTTGTACTAGGACAATAGGTAAGAGTTAGTAATGTCACATAATGGAGATGGAACAAGTCATGTAGTGATATTGCCTCTCGCTTAGGCCAAAGGGTTTGGTGAACTTAACTTACCATCCTGCATACTACACACTAGAAAAGAATTAGGTTATCAGATGATACTTAGTTAGGGAATCATTTAGAACATAATACCCTAGTTTCTCTCCATATTGGTTTATACACTTGTGTTTGTTAGGATTATTTCTTACTTGATATCATCAAACCCCTTCTTTGGGGTGTTAAGTTGGTTAATAACCCAAATTGGATAATTGAATTCTTCTAAGTCTACAGTATTTCATTGGGTTTGACCTTAACCTTGGTTAGGTTCTATTTTTTTTGACAATTACCACTTTAGCCTAAAAAAATAGGTGTAGTTGGGGCGACATCAAGATTTTTGTGCTGTTGTCAAGGAATATAGCTAGAGTTATTTAATTCAAGTAATTTGAGAATAATCCTTATTTCTCTCATTTTATGTTTTTTTGTTATTTTTGTGTCTTTTTAGGATTAATTGTAGTGTATACCTAACACACGAAATCGAGGCAGACCCTTGACTCCGTTTGACCCAGAGATCCAGATAACACTGAGAAGAATGACTTAAGATAACGCCAACAACACCGCAAATGTAGCTCTAAACAAGAACGAGAATAAGAATGCTGACAATGAGAACACATCTTCTCTTGAGGATATTGCTCCACAACCACATGATTTCAATGCTAATGCTTATCAGTGGAATTAATATCGACTAAATCCTATGGCTATGGAGGTGACTGGAGCAATTATGTTGCCACCACTATTGGCTGAAACAAAGTTCACATTTTCGAGTGGGTTGCTTCAAATGTTGTAGAACTGTGGGATGTTTGTGGGCCTACCATCGAAGGATCCTCATATCCATCTGCATAATGTTGCATTTATTTGCGAGAGTGCAATGGGAACATAGAATATGTCTATAGAAGTTGTGGGACTTTGTATCCTCCCATTATTTCTAACAAGCAATGCAACACTATGGCTATTTGAGCTCCCCCAAAGTTCGATCACTAGTTGGGCTGAATTATAGAAGGCCTTTTTGGAGAGGTACTTTCTGAGATCGAAGAAGCTTAAGTTGAAAGATCAAATCAACAACATTGAGCAACTTCCTAGTGACTCGATCAGTACTACATGGGAAAGATTCACTTAGTGATTTAGAAGTGTCCTAGACCAAAAAATTATTGATGATGCATTGGTAAAGATCTTCTACCATGCCCTTGATGAAAATAGTCAAGCCTGTGCTGATACCATTATGGGGGAGGCATGTTCTTAGATCAACCATTTGCAAGAATTGCTGAAAGGATGGAGAGAATGGTCAAGACCAATCGTGCAAGAGGGCAAAGAGATAGAGCATCTACCAAAAGTTCATGCACTGTCAATATTAGTTCAAAGCAAGCTAAGATCAATGAAGAGATTATGCAAGAGCCTGCCCGAATCCATACAGGCATAGAGGTAATAATGAAGCAGAATGAGGAACGAGTCAATGCAGTTGCCCATTAGCCTCTGCACGTATCCATGTATGATGATCCCTACAGTGAGAAGGACACTTATTTTATTGCTAATCATACGGCGAGTTTCCAGCCCAATGCCCAAGGGTCCAATCAGGACTATTGGCACTAAGGTCAAGGAAACCAAGGTCAAAACTTCAATCAAGATAGAGCTTTCAAAGACAAATGAGGAGGATACTATGATCGGAATCAGGACCAAGACAAAGATGTAGTTTGGGGCCACATAGATGGTTACAAAAATGGTCCTTATGTGCCACCACACAACTGCAACACAGGTGCAAATAGCTTAAGAGTTGAGGACATGTTTGATCTGTTTGTGCTAATTTTGTTTTGAATGATGACATTTTTTAGGATACAAAAGTGGATGTACAATGAAATGTGATCTACCAGCTTTTACTAAACTAAAAGCTAATCAAGCAAAAAGGAAAACATGGGATTGAGCAAAATAGGAAAACCCAAATCCAGCGAGATAATCAAGGCAAACCATCCAAAAGGAATCTAAGCAAATCTGCGAAGGATACTGATTTCACGCAATCAAGGATCTTCAGAAATCAATCTAGCAATCAAAAAGGAAGAAGGCAACAATCAAGCAATCAAAAAGGAAGGATATTTCAATCAAGCAATCAATAAGATATGCACAATCAACAGGATATGCATGAAGGATCCAGGACGATTGTCTTCCGATAGCCTTGCCCTTATTCTTGGAAAGAGAATCATCAATGCCTTAATCCAAGGATCAAATCCCTTAGGGTGCCATCTCTTCTATAAAAGAAGACATCCAGATATCTCATCAACCATACAAGCCTACTACAATTCAAACCTTCTTCAATACTCTTCATCTTTAGAAAATCATTGTAATTTATTGTCTTTATTTTACTATGAAAGAAAAAGAGAAAAAAAAGAAGAAACATCAAAAAGAGAGGTGTGTATCAACAGAAAAAGAAAAACAAAAAAAAAAAGAGAGAAAAAATTTTGAGTGTTTAGTTTCATTTTTGTAACCTCGAAACACTTTAAAGGCTTGAAAAGATATCCCTTGTCACCCAAGGGGACTGGACTAGGATTCATATTGAATCTGAACAGGTATAAAAACATCTGGTGTCAAAGTTTATTTTTACACACTTTAAATTTTGTTTACTTGTTTATCTGTTAGTCGACTATCTGCTTCGGTAGCTGACTATCTAAAGTTAAAAGAAAAGAAAAAAGTGAAGAAACTTCAATTCACCCACCCCTCTTGCACTTTGAATTGGTATCAGAGCCTGGTCTCACTAATTATTTTGTCTAACCACAGGTGAGAAAAAGATAATGGCAAATCAAAGTCAAACCCTTGGAGTACTATTTCAAGAGGGAACTTCTCAAACTATGCCTCCTTACTTCAATGGAGAGAATTTATCACACTGGAAAATCAGGATGGAAACCTTCATCAAATCCTATGATGTTAAGGTTTGGAGAGTCATCAAGCTTGGTGATATATCTATTCCTGCTTCTAAACCTGCAAATTCATCAACCTCAGAAGGAAGTCAAACTGCTGTCATTCCTAGTCTGGAAAACTACAATGATGAACAAATGGAGGTTATTCAGATAAACTCAAAGCCTAAGAATGTCCTGTATAATGCTATTAGTGGTGAAGAATATGAGAAAATTTTAAGCTGTGAAACTACGAAAGACATTTGGGACAAACTATAAGTCACTTATGAAGTAACTGACAAAGTGAAAGAAACCATTGTCAGTCTCCTTGTCTATGAATATGAATTGTTCCATATGAAAGAAGGAGAATCTGTTGCAAATATGTTTGCATAACTAAGCAAGATCATTGGAGAACTCAAAGCTACAGGAAAGGAATATGCTCCCATAGAGCACATAAGAAGAGTTCTAAGAAGCTTACCTCCTCAATGACATGCCAAAGTTGTCCCACATGAAAGCATGAATCTAAATAACCTAACATATGATAAGGTTCGAGGAGATCTCATTGCCTCTGAGAAAATGCATTTGAACAAAAAGGGAAAAGAAGAAAAGAAGAAGAAACCTGTTGCCTTTATAGCAACTGATGATAATCTGGATGATGAAGACGAATTCAATGAAGAAGAAATTGCTCTGTTCACAAGATCTGTCATAGAGACATTTCGGCAGCAATTTAAATCATAAAAGAGGTAAGCCAAATAACTCTAGAAATAAATAAATAACTTACTATAATCGTAATGATGGCAGGTGCTATGGTTGCGACAAGTTTGATCACATTGCAAGTGAGTGTCCTGAAAATAAGAAAAAGCATCTTCAAAACTATGGAAGAAATAAGGCCATTGGAGAATCCAGTCAGGTAAGATCATATTTTTGTAATAATTGTAATAATTTAAGAGCTTTACTAGATCAAGCCATTGCAGACTCAAAAAGATCTTTGGAAAATCTTAGAACCATTTAAGATGAAAAAAAAGCTTTGGAAATTCAACTCGAGGTTTGTTCTGTTGAAAGAGATCTGTTTGATGAAGAAATTTTTGAACTAAAAAATCTCTTAAAAATGCTCAAAAGTTTTCCCACCTTAATAAAGGAACCAAGTTAACTAGCTCAGATCGGTCGACTCATTCTCAAAGTGGATACTATAGTCTACTTGGGTCTAATGAAACTAGCAAAAAATCTTGTTATTATTGTGATAAATCTAGTCATTCTTTTTCAAGGTGCAAATATCGTCTTTCCAAACCCACTAACCTATTTTGGAGAGTAAAAAATAACCCTTACCAAAAAGGACCCAAAACTCTTTGGGTACCTAAAAATAAGTAATCTTGTTTTGCAGGAACTACGCGTGAAATCAAAAGGGAAATGGTATATTGACAGTGGATGTTCAAATCATATGATAGGCAACAAATATCTATTCAAATCAATTGCTGAATTTTGAGGCAAAAAAAATTTGATTTGGTGACAATTCAACCAAAATTGTTATTGGTATTAGTACAATTGCTTTTAATGAAACATGTTAAATTAGTAATGTTTATCTTGTGAAAGGATTAAGGTACAATCTATTAAGTATCAGTCAACTATGTGATGCTGATCTTTAAGTAAGATCTAAGAAAACTGAATGCATCATTGAGGATGTTTCAAGAAAGGCACTTCTACCGGGAAGCAGGGAAAAAAATGTATACATTTTAGACTCAGTCAAAGGATCAACTAATCATATATGCTTGGCATCCATCTCTGAAGCACCTTGGATATGGCATAAAAAACTTGGACATGCTAGCATGAGGTTAATTGAAAAGCTTGTAAAATTAGAACTTGTGATTAGACTTCCAAAGCTAGACTACACAAAGGATCACATCTGTGATGCTTGTCAAATGGGTAAGCAAACAAGGAACTCTTTTCAATCTAAGACATTATCTCCACCACAAAACCTCTTCAACTTCTTCACATGGATCTTTTTAGTCCAACTAGAACTGCAAGCATTGGTGGTAAGAGGTATGCATTTGTTGTTGTTAATGACTACTCTCATTTTACTTGGGTTATGTTTTTAGCTAACAAAGATGATACTTTAAAGAATTTTGAGTTCTTTTGCAATAAAGTACAGAGGGAAAAAGGCTACTACACTTCTATAAGAGGTAATCATGGAGGAGAATTTAAGAGCAAGGCATCGAGTTTTTTTGCAAGAAAGTACAAAGGGAAAAAGGTTACTACATCACTTCTATAAGAAGTGATCATGAAGGAGTATTTGAGAGCAAGACATTTGAAAAATTCTGTAATGAAGAAGGGTACTCCCATAACTTCTTCGCTCCCCGCTCTCCTTAACAAAATAGAGTAGTTGAAAGAAATAATAGAACACTTCAAGATATGGCTAGAACTATGATTTGTGAACATTTCCTTCCTCTCCACTTCTGGGTAGAAGTAAGTACTGTATGTCATATTCTTAACAGGTGTCTAATCAGGCTAATTCTCAAGAAGACTCCATATGAACTGTAGAATGAAAGTAATCCCAATATTAGCTACTTTCGTCCCTTTGGTTGCAAGTGTTTTGTGCACAATAATGGCAAGGACAATCTAGATAAATTTGATCCTCGCAGTAATGAAGGTATCTTTCTTGGTTATTCTACCACTAGTAGAGCATAACAAATTTTCAATAAATGTACTTCTACTGTAGAAGAATCCATTCATGTTGTGTTTGATGATTCTAATCCAATTCATGAGAAAAGATGCAGTTCTGATGATGAAGGTACTACAAATAATGACAAAACAATACCTAAAGCAGTTGCAGAAGATGACCAGTTGACTACTGTTACAGAAAGTTAACCGATAGTTGAAAATATTCCAAATGAATGGAGAAGTGGGCCTGATTATCCTAGAAAATTTGTTTTTGGTGATATTAGTGATGGAATGAGAACAAGGGCATCCAACAAAAGAAATGCTAACATAGCCCTTATATCCTAATTCGAGCCTGAAAAGGTAGAGGAAGCTTTGAAAGACAGTGACTCTGTAAAAGCAATGAAAGAGGAACTGGATCAATTTGAAAGAAATCAAGTCTAGACCCTGGTTCCCTAACCTAAAAATAATGCTATCATTGGCACAAAATGGGTTTTTAGAAATAAACTAAATGAGGATGGAGAAGTTACTAGAAATAAAGCAAGGCTTATTGTTCAAGGTTACTCTCAATAAGAAGGAGTCGACTATGATGAGACTTTCGCTCCTATAGTAAGGTTAGAGTCTATTCGAATTCTTCTTGCTTATGCTGCTTACAAAGGTTTTAAACTATTTCAAATGGATGTTAAAAGTGCTTTTTCAAATGGTTTTATTGAAGAAGAAGTTTTTGTAAAACAAACTCCAAGTTTTGAAAATCCAGATTTTCCTTATCATGTTTTCAAACTCTCAAAAGATCTCTATGGACTCAGACAAGCTCCCAAAGCTTGATATGAGTGCCTAAGCAAATTTTTTCTTTCTCATGGTTTTTTTTGAGGAAGCATTGACACTACCCTATTTATCAAAAAATCTTTCTCTGATAATATTATTATTCAAATATATATTAATGATATTAAATTTGGTAGTACTAACCCTGATCCGTGCAAGGACTTTGCTAATCATGCAAAGTGAGTTTGAAATGAGCATGATGGGTGAGTTGACCTTCTTTCGTGGTCTTCAAATCTATCAAAATGATCAAGGTATTTTTATTTGTCAAAGCAAGTATGCATTAGAACTTGTTCAAAAATTTGGTATGGAAAATGCTAAATCGATCAGCACTCCAATGAGACCCTCTTGCAACTTGGAGGTTGATCCTAATGGCAAAAGTGTTGATGAAACCAAGTTTCGTGTATTATTGGATCTTTACTCTATCTCACTACTAGTTGTCCTGATATCATGTTTAGTGTATGTAAATTTTCTAGATTCCAATCTGCTCCTAAAGAATCTCATCTTACAACTGTTTAGAGAATCATTCGATATCTAGTTGGCACCATCTCTTTTGGACAATGGTATGAAAAATCCTCTACACTTAATCTTCATGGATTCTCAGATGCAAACAATGCAAGTGATAAAGTGGATCGAAAAAGCACTAGTGGTTCTTGTCAATTTCTTAAGAATTGCTTAGTTTCTTCAAATAGCAAGAAACAAAACTGTGTATCCATCTCAACCACTAAAGCTGAATATGTAGCAATTGAATTATGCCATGCTCAGGTTTTATGGATTATTCATCAATTACATGATTTTGATATAACTGTCAAACCTGCCCAATTATTATGTGATAATTCTAGTGCCATTTGTTTGTCTAAAAATCCAGTGCGTCAGTTGTTGTTAATGACTACTCTCATTTTACTTGGGTTATGTTTTTAGCTAACAAAGATGATACTTTGATTTGTCTAAAAATCCAGTGCGTCATTCTAGGGTTAAATATATTGATATTAAACACCATTTTATTTAGAGACCATGTTTTAAATGAAGACATTGAAATTATTTTTGTTAATACTGAATATTAGCTAGCTGATATTTTTAGCAAAACCTCTTCTTAAGGAAAGATTTTGCAATCTCAGAAATCTCTTAAAAATTATTTCTAAACTATTTTAAATTATTTTTGGAAAATGCTGCATGTATTGACTGTATATGTGGAAAATTCTTTCTTTTTGGAAATTATGTGTTGCATTTATTGAGATTTTGATTTTGTTCCTTATATGCATAGATTCCTAGTACTTTATTAATTACCTTGCATTAATTATTGATGGCTAGTGATTGATTTTCCCCATTTTTGTTTTGTGTGTCAGTCCCCCTTTCCTTTCATGTCTCATCAAGTTCTGACTCGCCCTTTTCTCTTTATCTTTCCCTTCTCTTTCTGTTTAATCTCTTCTCTCCTCCATATCTTTTATCTCTATCCCTTTTTTCCCACCATGCCTCCTTGAAAAAGTTTCAAGTTCAAAGGAAAGGCCATTTCCCATTCCCCTATTCCAGTGGACTCCGAACATTCCTCAACTCACTCATCTCATCCCTCTTCAACTTCTCCACCGATCTTCTCTCTCAAACGCCCTGCGTCTATCCATCCCTCCAATGATCAGAAAAGAAAATGCCATTTTGATTTTGACAAGTCTCTTGATGTCAAGACTAATTTTTGGTTCTCTTCTAATGAAACCCTTTTCCAAACTCTTAAAACCAAGATTGTTGTGCATGGACGTCTTGTCGACCTTGATCTCCTCTTGACTCTTCGCTGCCCCAGAAAGGAGTTTTTTGAGTATCAAGGATGGGCAAATATTTTCTCTTCCCCTCCAAAAGCGGTCTATGAGCCGCTAGTTAGACTCTTTTATGCCAACCTTGGCTCTACTGGGCCTGGAGAAGTAGAAACACTAGTTCTTGTTAAACAAATCTTCTTGGACTATGATCTTCTAGACAACATTCTTGACATTCACTGCGTTGAGTTCTATGGTTCTATTAAAAATTCTTGCCCCTCTGATTTTGAAGTTACTTTTGAAGAAGAAAAGAAAGCCCTTTTGTCCAACCCCTCTGGTCCCTCTATTCTGGGTCCTAAAGATGTGTCTTTTGAAACCTGTGTTATTGGACATATAGTGGCAACCACCCTCCTTCAAAGAGAGGGCTCGTTCACCTCTTTATCTATGCGTGAGACCTTCTGCACCTACTGCCTTCTCTTTAAAAAGAGATTCATGCTTTCCTCTTTCATCATCAACTACATGATTGACTCTACCATTCATTCCCCCAGTCTTCCCTACAGCATGATTATCTCTCGTATCCTCGAAGCCAACTCTATCATTCCCTTAGTTCATGTGAAACCGTGTTATAATTTTAGGGCTTTTGGAAGTATGGGCTATATACTCTCCAATGACTCTTGGATTGTCAAATCAGACTCTGTTGCCTCTACTTCCCCACCTGAACCATCTCCTACCACCCCTGCTATTCCACCTCCTCTTAACTCAAAACTTCTTGAAGATACTCTCTCGAGGATCTCAAGGATGGATGAGAAATTTGAAGCCCTTCAAGACCTTCTCCTCTCCAGTCACTGTAAGTTTGACTCTGTTGTCGACTCTGTGGAAAAGATTCGCGCCTCTACCAAGGAAACAAGTACTGATGTTGCCAAAATACGTCTTAAGCTGACCAGAGATTATCAAGGATGCTACCAAATCTGCTTAGAAGGTTCAAACCAATTCAGATGAACTCTCTACCTCTCTGACTGCTATGATTGATAACTTGAAAGTGTCTCTTGTGAACACTCTAACGTATTTTCTTCATCTTCGCGAATAAATGTCTATTTTTTTGGATTGTTGCTAAAGGCATATATGCTCAAACTCTGCTTATATGTTTCTTTTGAAAAAATGCTGTCACTATTAAATATATCTTGTTTTGGGACTGTTTCTTTTTTGCTAATGTCAAAGGGGGAGAATATTATGTAGTATGTGACATGTGTTGTTGTATTTTTCGTGTGCTATTTGCATATGCTATCTTGCAGTAGCAAGTCATTAAGCAAGTATCAACTCAGGGGGAGCACACAACTCAACTGTTCAGGGGGAGCAAGTTTCAAAGCAGTTGACTACCTTCAAGGAAGTTGACTACATAACCCTTTATTGCCATCATCAAAATGAGGGAGATTGTTGGTGCTAATTTTGTTTTGAATGATGATATTTTTCAAGACACAAAAGAGTGGATATACAAGGAAACGTGATCAACCAGCTTTTACTGAACTAAAAGCTAACCAAGCAAAAAGGAAAACATGGGATTGAGCAAAATAGGAAAACCCAAATCCAGCAAGATAATCAAGGCAAATCAAACCAAAAGGAATCTGAGAAAATCTGTGAATGATATTGATATCTCGCAATCAAGGATCTTCTAAATTCAGTCTAGCAATCAAAAAGGAAGAAGACAGCAATCAAGCAATCCAAAACGAAGGGGATTTCAATCAACTAATCAACAGGATATGCACAATCAACAGGATATGCACGAAGGATCCAGGATGATTGCCTTCCAATAGGCTTGCCTTATTCTTGGAAAGAGGATCATCAATGCCTTAATCCAAGGATCAAATCCCTTAGGGTGTCATCTTTTCTATAAAAGAAGGCATCCAAATATCTCATCAACCATACAAGCCTATTGTAATTCAAACCTTCTTCAATACTCTTCATCTTTAGAAAATCATTGTAATTTAGAGTCTTTATTTTTATGTGAAAGAAAAACAGAGAGAAAAGAAGAAACATTGAAAAGAGAGGTGTGTATCAATAGAAAAACAAAAACAAAAAAGAAAAAGAGAGAAAAAAATTCTGAGTGTTTAGTTTCATTTTTTTTAACCTCAAAACCTTTTAAAGGCTTGAAGAGATATCCCTTTCAACCTAAGGGGACTGGACTAGGATTCTCATTAAATCTAAACCAGTATAAAAACATCTGGTGTCATAGTTTCTTTTTACGCACTTTAAATTTTTGTTTAGTTCTTTATCTGTTAATCGACTATCTACTTCACTAGCTGACTATCTAGCGTTAAAAGAAAAGAAAAAAGTGATGAAACTTCAATTGACACCCCTTCTCTTTCACTTTCATGATCGTCTGTAGAAGAAAGCTAAGACATAGGATGAGACTCTTAGGGGAATTAAATTTGAGATCTCCAGTATAAATTAGAAAAATGAGTCTCATTTTATTTCCATCAACCAGCTTGAGCAACAATTAGTCAAGTATCAACTCTACTTAATCAGGGTCAGAGGGGTACACTACCTAACAACATAGCTTAGAATCCTAAGAATGAAGAGCAGTGCATGGCAGTTACTACTAGTGGTGGCAAGAGCACTATTGATCCTCCTATGCCAATTGATGAGGATAATGTTTGAGAGGAGACAATTGCGATCAAGAATATGGATATCGAAGATGATCATGGCAAGTATCGGGTTAGTGAAGCTGCTGATGTGCCACAAAAGTTGAAGCCATTCCTATGCCTCCTCCCCCTTTCACTCAAAGAATTAAAAAAAAAGGGAGGAGGAAAGCAAGTTTAAGCACTTTCTCTCTATGCTGTAACAACTCTTCATCAATATCCCTCTCATTGAGGCATTGAGAAGATGCCAAGGTATGCAAACTAGATGAAGGACCTGGTGACAAAGAAGTGCACTGTGAGTCAGGAGCTCTCCCAAGAGCTTCAACATTGTAGTGCAATTGCTACGAGGTCCTTGGTCCAAAAGTGAGAAGAACCCAGTGCTTTTACCAGACCCTGCACCATTGGAGATGTGGAGTTTGTAATAACATTATGCAATCTAAGTGCTGACATTAATCTAATGCCCCTTGTGGTCTTTAAGAAGCTAGGATTGAGAGCCCCTTCTCCGATGAGCATGCGATTGTTGATTGCTCACCGTACAGTGAAGAAACCTGTGGGGATACTATATGATGTGCTCATTAAGGTTGACAAGTTCATATTCCCCACAGACTTTATGATCCTAGATTGTAAAGTCGCCTTTAACATCACAATCATCTTGGGAAGACCATTCCTAGCCACTGGTTGAGCACTAGTGGATATCGAAGCTAGTAAACTCAGGTTTAGATAAAACGATGAAGAAGTTATCTTCAATATCTTTCAATCTATGAAGAGGCCAAATGATTTGAAGAATGAGGTTTGGGCACTTGGTGAAGTCTGAGTAATCAGGTTGTCTAAGTCATGCAGTAACAATAAATCGGGCGCTACTTGGGAGGCAACACAATGTTTTTGTAATAGTAGTAGTTGTAGCTTTATTTTTAATTTCAAAACTTATAGGTAGTTTATTTGCTTGTATTTTGGTTGTAATTTTGGACATTGGGCTTGTTGCATATAGGGTAATAGTATGTTTTGTGAAGTATGTGCAGGCACATGGCTAAGTTTGCCATTCTTGGTTGAAAAAGGCATCAGGAAGTGCCTCTACGATTGGTTCTATGGGTTGTACATCACTGTATAATCCATACACCATCTTATAGACATTTTTAGTGAGCAAAAAGTTGTGTACTCCAGTCTATGATCCAACTTTATGATCCGTAGATACAACTATGAGTTGTGAATGGGGCCCGTGGATCCAGGTAAGTTTTCTAAATTTTTGACCAAGTGTTGGGGTCTCTACAACCAACTCTATGAGACATACTTCAGTCTATGACTCGTAGACTGGTCTGTGAAGCCTAGTCCTGAAATCTAGGGTTTGAATGTTCTATGACACCATATTTTACGGGTCGTAAAACACTAGATGGCCTGTAGTTAGAGTTTTGTAGAGTCCAGGCCAATCCGTTGTTGACTGACCTGGTCAAACTATAAACACTAGGGCCAAAATATTTTGATCCCATTTGAGCCCTAATTTACAAAAACTGCCGAACTAAACTCCACCCCTAATCTTTTCGACCACCAATGGCAGCATCACCATCACTCTCCGAGAACTTTTTTGTCAACCTAGGGTTCTTAGTGTCCCCTCGCCTCCTTCAATTTCTACAATCTAATCACTTAATTTGATAACTTTTTGGTCTTTAAATACCATTAATTTACCAAGTATTGTATGGTTTGGTTGAATATTTTTTTCGGGCATGATTGATTTAGACACGAAACTATGTGTACAAATGTATATGATTGTAGTTTAAATTATGGTTACCCATTCTTGAAATATGTGTTTAGGATTAGAATTTGGTGTAGTTACCTTTTTTTATGTTTGAATAACGTGTTTTGGTACATATGAAATCACTCACCATTTGATTGAGTTGATTATATGTTTGATATACGGTGTATGATGGTTTGGGCTCGTGTTCTTATTGTTAATTCATTCATACAGGGTCAAAAGGTTGGGAAAACATGTTTTATCATTTTTGATGGGGTATATGTCCTAATAATCATGTTAAGGTGTTGATTGTTGTGTTAGGAATCATGTGGATGTGTACGTATTACTTCGGTGCTGCTAGAATTAGTTGAAAATGTCATATGAGGTTTGTGTTGATGGACTTAGAAACTCAGGAGACTGAGTTTTCTGGTCTACGAGTGGCTTTTACAACCCGTGGAACATTCTACGAGTTGTAATTACCCCTCCTATAAGATTCTGGAAACTTGAAGTTTCTGAGTACCCATTAGATGAGACCTTCTATGAGTCATAGAACACTTTATGGCTTGTAGAAAGGTCTCTTGGATCCCTGCTTGAAATTAATTCAGACACTAGAATCATCTACGACTTAGCCTATGACTCGTAGAACCTTTTACGAGTTATACATGGTCTCATAGATGCCATTCTAGTAAACAAAATTTTATGAATACCATTTTACGAGAGCCTTCTATGTCTCACAGTTTCCATTACAGCCCATAGAGGTGCTTTTATAGACCCATTTACAATTAAGTCTGATATGTTTTTGCATTTCATTTTTTGATCAATTGGAGCTAACCAAGATGTGTAAATGTCTATGTTTCATGTACTATGGACCCAAAATAAAGACATGAGGAAATTAAGGCCATGTAGAGGAGGCTCAGAGATGAGCCCTTGGGGGAGGAGCAGGCCCCTATACTGAGTGGATCATTAGAGGAGCTCAGAATCCTACCTGACCAGTAGGTTGACAGATGACAAACGAGGGCTGCCGCCAGAGCAAGGCAGACCTAGGCTCTTATTATCCGTACTGCTCAGTTTGATAAGGGAGACCATGAAAAGAGTTCCTCTATTCCGATGACTCTGTCCAGAGAGGAGTCTAGCTCAGAGTCAGGCTCCGGTAACGAGCCGAAGATAGAGTCCTCTGTCACACTGTGGGCATCACCATCTCCTCTAGATGCTCTTACTAATCGGTAGTGTGTTGTGGGTATGCAAGACATCCATATAGAGGACGTGTAGGCTACATAGTGTGGCAAGCCAACCCACTTCATTTATGAGGAGTCCCTAATCATCCTAGATAGACTAGATAATATCCCCGATCTATAGGACACTATGATTAGATATAGGCTCCAGTGGTTGACTAAATTGCTTGGAAAGTATTCTCTGACCATGGTGAGGGAGTTCTACGTATCATCTGCAGCCACCATCCAGAGGACTCTTCCCAAGGGGAAGAAGCCCCTCGCTTAGCCTAGATTGACGCAGACTATAGTAAGGGGCTAGCAGTTGGATGTCTCAGAGACCACCATCTGCCGTATATTATTTGGGCCAAAGTTTCCTGCCCCCAGATCCACAACTGAGTTCAACCACAGAGTAGGGCAGACTAGGGACTTGATCCTAATGAGAGATACATACCATAGAGTTGGCTTGATGAGATGGGTGGCCAGTTTGTTTGCTGAACAGGGTCCAGAGCCTGTATAGGTAGCCACTCATTTGGAGCCTATTATCAAGGCTTCTCTCAATTTCCCTACCAAATTTTGATGGCGATCTTCAGATCGTGAATTTGATTAACACTTG
>DF359928.1:37432-54312 GCA_000787875.1 Solanum virginianum
TCAGATCGTGAATTTGATTAACACTTGTAGGTAATACATTAATGCCAGAGTATGCATTGCTAGTTGCTAGCATCTTAACAAGCTATAAGATAGATTGGGCCCGCCTCATCGCCAAGCAGATCCACAAAAAGCCCACTCCCATGCCTTTTTCATGCTTGACCTACAGACTTTGTCTAAAGTCCGGGTTAGAGAGTCTACACTAGTAGGACTCACTGATCGAGTTTTAGTGTACTTTGGATGCCAGCCTAATTAAGGCTAAGGAGAGCCCGATAGCACTCCAGTAAACACTGCACCAGCCTTCTCCCATGTCAAAAATGTTCGCCTAAGTGCCACCGCCTGAGGTTCCACCTACCACCACTACTGCTGCCACAGAAGAGAGGCCCCCATAGACTGAGGCAGATGAGGAGAGGGGGCCACTACTACTACTCTGCATCATAGGCCACTTCATCAGAAACTGCACTCGAGGGCATAATTTATGTGTCCACAATATCTATCCAGGTCATGGCACAGTGATTGTCATATGCTGAGTTACAGTTGACTCAGCTAGTTTCGCAGATTAGGCCTTGGGTCTGCCAGGCAATTTCAGAGTCAAAGGGCCAGATGTACGCATACACGGTTGCTGGTATTCAGGATCGTATTTTCCCCATAGATGCTTATATTGACACCTTCGAGATGAGGGTCCAGAAGAGCTTGAGTATGGCCCAGCCAGTAGATATGATGACCATCCAGACGAAGATCCAGCGACTCTGGGCTGATATGACAACACCATTGGCAGCACCGGTGACACTTCCAGAGACCATATTCTCGGTGTTGGTGGTAGATCTATTTGCTCCTGAGGAGCACACATAGTCTTCTCACGGGAAGAGGCCTTTCACAAATAATGATCCAGAAGCCATATGATCACGTGCGGTACTGGCTAAGCAGAAGGAGCTCGAGCTTGTCTTGAGGGAGTCAAGATAAGAGGAGGGTCTCACAGTTTCCATTACAGCCCATAGAGGTGCTTTTATAGACCCATTTACAATTAAGTCTGATATGTTTTTGCATTTCATTTTTTGATCAATTGGAGCTGACTTGATAGCATGTGAGGTAGTGGCCCCTCTAGATAGGATTCTACTATCGAGGAAGCCACCACATAAGTTGAGGGTGGTCAGATTCTGCCATATACTGGCGCTTAGGCACCTAGATATGTTTTTTGACCCCAGTACTTTATTTTTCTTTGATTGTGTGTATTGAGGACAATGCACCTCTTTTTCGATGGAGTATGGGTAGTTATGGGCCTCAGTGAAGTTTGAGTATATTGGGTCCATAACTACTCGAATTTTTAAATCCCAGAGGTTTTCTTGCCTGCATTCTTTTTTCCCATGGATATTTATTTTTTATTAAACCAACATGTTTAGGATGTTTAGGTAGTATTTGTAGCACATAGTATTGATATTTGTGGCATATATATATTTTTATATATTTTTTGAAAGAATGATACCCACCAAATTTTTAGTAGTTAGCCTAGATAGCAACCATTGTATGTTTAAGTGTGTTGACAATGCTTGTTCTGATAAGTAAGGATAAATTGAGATAAAATGCATAATCTGAGAGTCTTTTTTTGATAATGTAATCAGTGCCATATGAGTGTGAGCTTAATTTTTTAAATTCATCTGTTGTGTGCTAATTCAGAACTTGCCCTGTTACTCTAATTTAAACTGTAGATAGTTAGATTAGGAAAGGATCTTAGGCCATTGTTCGTAAAAGTCCACTTACCCTAAATAACCGACCAAATTTGTAGAATATCCCTTGATTGTAATGTTTGAGCCTTACATGTACCTATTTTTTTGTAAAAACCTAAGTAACCTAGTCTTGTTAGTTGTAAAATCCTGAAATTAGCCCTGATTCTTTCTTGAACATTGTGCACCTTGACTGAGGCAAAAAGCCTAATTTGATAGTAGCTACTAAAAGTGGCCCTAGTTTTGAGATTGGATAATGTGCACCTCAACTCAAGCCAAAAGCCTAAGTTCAGGGTGACTGGTGTAAGGATAAAACGCAAAATGAGGGGGAAAGTTAGTGATACATGAAAAAGGAGAAAAATCATGTAATGGGTGCAAGAAAAATAAGTGATTCCTTAGTTATGAGCTAAAAAGAAAAATGAAATGTAAAAACAAGGCAAAAAATTGAAAAATGCAAAGAAAGCACCCAGAAAAGGTTGAAATAGGAGAAAAGGGAGAATAAAGTGAAAATTAACAGTGCTAGTAGGGCAAAAATATAGAAAAATGCAGTGTCAAGGAGGGCCTTTAGTTACTATGTTCCCAAAATATATACCAAAGCCCCCGGAGCCTACGTTACAAGCCTGAAAAGTCCTAAAGTGATCCTAATCTAAGTTGTCAAAGGTCTTAGTCATGAGTGTAGGGGAAAACCTATGGTATTGGGTATGATACATGAATATCTTTTGTGAGGGCGAGTGATTTTGCATAGTCCCGATATTATACATGAAAACGTTATTGAGAGTGAGATATGAGACTTTTTTCTGTGAGGGCATTTGCATTGCATTGTTTGGATTAGACTTATTTAGTGATTGTGGCTTGTCGATAGTACCTCACTTTTCATAGTTGTATTATCGTATGCATTAGTTTGTATTGGTTTTTCGGATAGATATCTGATTATGTTTTAAAAAGTGGTTCAGGTATTTGTGCTTAAGTCTTGTTTGATATATGCCATTAGATTGAGGTTTGTGTGTTACAGTGCTACGTATGTAGATTGAGTCTGTTGCTTGAGGACAAGCAATAATTTTAAGTTTAGGGTGTTGATGTGCTATCAAAATACAACACTTTTGATGCTTAAAACTTGGAATTTTGTGTGTTCTCAATGCAATCTTAGTGGGTTTTATGTGTTTGGTTTGAAGGATTTCAAGGTTGGCATTGATTTTGGGAAGAATTGTAGAACTTTCTGATTTTGAGGATGTATGAGACCCTTTAAGGGTCGTAGAGCATTCTACAGGCCGCAAAGGAGGTTTTATGTACAATTCTAGTGAGGGGTACATTTCTGAAGTTTGTTCTATGAACATGCAGATAGGTGGTGAAACATTTAATGAGTCATAGATCAAGTCTCATACCCTCAGGATCATAGAAGAAGGACTTTCTAAAGTTTCATCAGACGAAAACCCCTATGGCCCGTAGAAACTTTTTATGGACCATAGATGGGTGTCATAAAAGATAAGTCCAGATTTGCATCAATGAAGTACAAAAGTGCGAACGACGTCGTGAAACATAATATGGTTCGTAAAGCATCTCATGAGGCGTGCCGACCCAGTTATCCTATTTTGTTTAGGACTTGTATTTTAAATATTTTAAATAGATTTTTAGGTTATTTTTCTTATAGAGTTTGAATAGTTAGTAGAAAAATAGTGAGATAGAGTAGGAAAAGCATTAGAAAGTTTTGAGAAAGACTTGTACACTTTGATTTGATCTTCTAATTACAGTTTTGTGATTCTTATTGCAGCTTGGATTTACCTGTACTTAATTCAATTGTGTAAGCGATCTATTATGCTATTCAAATTCATAACACTTGCTTCTACACAAATCATGAGTAGCTAAATCTACAACTAGGGTTGTGGGAACCATGAAGAAGTAACAAAGTAAAACTAGATAATTTATAATTCTTGAAAAGTGTGCATACATGTATTAATTAACTTTCTTCGTTTTACATGTTTTCTAGTAGTGGCCAACATTAGAACCAATCTAGTGTTACTGACTGGACCAAGGTAGTAACGAATAGAAAAAGAGATTAATTAGCAGGATTCGATTGATGTGTTCTCATCTAATCAACCGAACTGGGCCAAGGAGAGGTTGTACTAGGACATTCTAAGGTTTAGTAATGTTACACTACGGAGATCGACCAAGTCACATAGTGAAATTTGCCTCTCGCTTGGGTCAAAGGGTTTGGTGAACTTAACTTACCATCTTGCATGCTACACTCTTGAAAAGAATTAGGTTATTCGGTGACACAAAGTTAGGGAACCATAAGGAACACAATACCCTAGTTTCTCTCCATATTAGTTTAAACACTTATGTTAGTTAGGATTACTTGTTAGTTGTTATTATCAAACCCCCCACCCCTTGGGGTGATAAGTTAGTTAATAACCCAAATTGCATAATTGAATTCTTCTAAGTCTATAGTATTCCCTTAGGTTCGACCCTAACCTTGGTTAGGTTCTATTTCTTGATAATGACCACTTTAGCCTAAAAAAGGAAGTGTAGCTTGGGCGACATCACCCATCATCCACTCAAGGTGAAAAACTTTTATCTTCACCATCCCCTAACCTCTAGTTATTACTAGTCTCTGCAACCCCCACCAGGTATCCAAGTGACTTTTCCACCACCATCCTCTGGTCTCCCTGAGTCCTCCCTGAGTCCTCCCTTCTCACTCAAACTCAACCACCATTATCTCCTTCTTTTTTACCGGACCTACTCCTCTCAACACCGTATTCTCTAATTGGGATATCTTAATCCTACTAGAGCACAGTCCACTTACCTATACTATGTCATCATTTAATCAACAAACCCACACCACCATCCTCCTTAGAAAACCCCTTCGTGTCATCATCAAATCCTCCCAATTCTCCCCTTTTGTCATGTCCCAATTTGCCCCCTCTATCCTAGTCTCATTGGCCACCATGTCACCTCCTCAGTCGCCTATACCTAATGCCCCCCCTAACTCATTAGATGATATCCCCCTGGCATGTATGCATCGTGGTGTTCTCCAGACGCAAGAGAATGATATTGTTGTCAAGAGTACAACCCCTCCTCGAGCATATGACTCTGTAACATGCCACAAACATTGGGTTTTCACCTTTGACGTCGCCGAGTTTGGTCAAAATTACATTCCCCCAGACTTTTTTTCGAAGGGTCTCCTGAACCTGCTTTTGTTGTTCCTTCTCCTGCTCTTTTTAAAATGAGTAAACACTCAGAGAAATTTCTTGCTATGGGAAAGGACATGTACATTGCGTCAAAAGCAGTTCTACATAGATGGGTTATTCGCCCAAAGGTCAAGGATCTTCCACTGGTGTAGCAGTTTTGCACCAATTTGACAACACAGGATTGGTTGCACATGTTTCTTGACACTAATTTGGTTGTTCACAAACTAGTGGTGGTAGAGTTTTATATTAACCTGGTAGTTTTGGAAGTTAGTTTGGCAACTTCAATAGCGAAGGGTGTGGAAATTATGTTTCATAAGGTGAAGTTGGGGGAAAATCTTCAAAATTCCTTTGGTGGGGTTGACAAAATATGATTGGCGAAAGGATGAGGATTGCGCCCTTATGTCCATATTCACACAAGGGTGGGTGTCTGATGCTCCTCGCAAGGTCTTGAAAGGAGAAGTGCCTCTTTTTTTGAAGTTATTGTTTGAGGTGTTTCACAAAGTGGTTCTTTCTATGAGGGAACGTCATCATGAGGCAACATACAGGGACATGGGGTTAGCTAATGCATTGGATATAATGACCTTGTTGGTCATTTTAAGCCTATCTTTGAAAATTAATGGTTTTCCCTTTCATAAGTTGTTTTGTACCTATTTTGAACTATCTGTAGTGTTTGAATTGAAATCCTAAGTTTTAAAAGTGGAAAATATGAGTTTCGACATTTTTGGAAGTTTAAGTTGTTGAAAAAGTGACATTCTGTATCATTCTGAGTTTTGAGTATCGGATCAGAAATTCGTTGATTCCATCAGCTTTAGAACGTCGAATCTGGTCTAAAATAAGATACAAAATTAAATTCACAGTAAAAATAAAGATTTTAGAGCCAAAGTTATATTTTTAGTTGTTTCCGAAGCTAAAGTTTGACTTTCATCAACATTCTGAGCTCACAAGCTTATATCGTAATCTGACAATTTCAATAGTTTTGGATGGTGACACTAACACTTGAAATGGTCTCATCATAATGTTTGGAGTTGCCAAGGTAGTTTTGGTATTTGGAGTTTTACACTAGTTTATTTAATTTACATTGGTAATTACATCAAAGAGGCCTCAAAATTGAATTCTGATTGTTCCGTTGAGTTCATATTGTCATTTCTGGTGTGTGGATACAAGACTGGTTTGTGAAATTTAGAATCTGAATAAATCTCGAGGGTCCATTCTGAGTTTTGGACTTAGCTGTGTTTAGCTGATATATCTAGTTCTGGTGTCGCCTACCATCTTCTCCGCATTCACAAAGAAGCCTTTGCATTAACAGAGGTTTGGGTGACATAAGCTTCACGTTCATAGGGGTTTGATCCATGTTCGCGAAGGCTAGTTTTCTTCTGATCCGCGTTCACGGAGATGTCATGCTTGGTTAACTTTCATGTTCATGGATTTTAGTTCGCGTTTGCGGAGGTATTTTATGTTTGAACAGTATTAAATTCGAGAACCACCATTTTTACTCTATTTTCATATATTTCAAGCTTGTGGGGCGATTTTTGATGAAAATGTTTGGAGAATTCTTTTAGATCAGTTTTTCTATCACCATTTTAATTAATTTCCATGACTTTATCTTAATTTTGTCTTAAATTTCATGATTTTGAATGTCAAACATTGGGGATTTTATGTTTTGATTTCAGAAACTTTAATTGATGATTTCTCCTTTGATTTAAACTCGATTTTAGTGGAATTTTCATCCATGAACTCCTATTCTCATGTAGATTCATAATTTCTAGTCAATTCCCATATTTAGGAACTTTAAATTTTAGCCTAATTTTAGTCATTTTGCCCCTAAGCCTAATTTGTGCCAATATGAGTATCAAAATTCATCTCTTGATGCGTAGTATCTAGTTTTGATAGCGATTGACTATTCATTGATTATTTGGAGGCTTGAGTTGATTGGAAGCATGTCTGAGTGCAATTTTGGCATCAAGGTAGGTTCGACTAACCTTTTGGGATTGGATTTGAGTTATTGAATATGTTCATGAGATAATTGTAAGATTTAGATTGAATCATCAGTAATTGGATTGATATGTTAAAACTGTGATGGAAATGTGATACCGTTTATGTCAAAATTGAGTAAATTGTGATTCTATTGATTAAAAAATGAGATAAAATCCTGAGAATTTAGGTAATTTGCATTTTATTGTGATAATATGAGTTTTGTGATACTATTTGGAGAGTTTTGTGGTAAATTGATGATAATCATGATATATTTGAGATTTATGAGCATATTTTAGGACTTGTGGAGTCCAATTTCATTGACTTCTTGATTGTTGATAAGAGAGTGCTAATATGAGACATTTAATGGTAGTACTATACTAGCGAAAGCACCTAGCATAAGCTTATTGATATTATGGCTATTGTATACATTCATTATCATTTATATTGATGTTATATATATACTTGCATTGTAGAATTGGCATGCACATATTTCATATTGCATCTGTACCACTAGGAGATTATTATACTTGAGACAGTCGTATTACATGAGATCTATTTTCCAGCGCCAAAGTCCGCCGAGGTATATTTTTGTTGTTATACATCTTGCTATTGTGACATTGGTATGCATTTCATCTTATAGTGCATTAGCCCTGAGACAATTGTGATACTTGGGATCTATTCACCAGCAATTAAATCCACCGAGATATTACCGGCCCAACATCGGTCATGATACTAGAGACCTATTTATCGATACTAGAGTCGTCCAAGGTGTCATCACGCTCATAGTGACACTTAAGAGATTTTGGTATATAGTCTAACAAAATCCCTATGGGTTCTACCTAGAAGCTTCAGCTGGGTAGATATATACACCGGCACCAGAGTCCACCATGATTCTGTGACATGCATTATTTTTCATATATTACATTGCATTACATCATTGATATTTGTTGTTATCTCACATCATTGACATATATATATATATATATATATATATATATATATATATATATATATATTGTAGGTGATAGGATTTTTCGTTATTATGTACTTGTTCGATTTATCTTACCTAGTCGGTTGAACCTATTGGGTAGATTTTGATGTACTCATCCCTACATTGTTTTCTCCTTGCAGATCGAGTACAAGGACCCATAGAGGGTAGTTAATCTCATTCTACTTGAGTTTTCCTCCACCTATCTCAAATTTTGCGGTGAGACTCAGACTTTGAGTCACTGTGGATCGTTTGAGGCTTTCTTTATCTCTTTCTATTCTAGCCCTTGCATTTGAAATTATCAGACAACTGTATTTTTATTTGAGACAATTGTATTTACTCATTCGTACTACTTTAGATGCTCTTTTACTCATGACTCCTGGTTTTAAGATTTGAATTAAGTCTTGTGGTTGCTTTTGCTTGATTTTACTTTCCTTTAGTTGTGACCTAATTTTGACATTAGATCTTGAGGAGCCTACTGACTGGCCATCCTTGATCATTCATCACATTGTTAGAGTTATTGATCCCTTACCTGGCTCTTATCACTTGGCCTTTCGAAATTTTTTGACTATCATATTCAAGGTGTACTAGGTTCCTCTTAGCGCGGGTTGAGCCCTCACAAAATATGATATGATCGATAGGGCTATAGTTATGGAATGTGACTGCCTCCCTTCTGCTCCTGCTGCTACTCATGTTTATCCAAAGGCTGCTGGACCTATTTCACAGCTGATACTGGATTTCCAGGTTGACAAATATTCTCTAGTGTACCTTTAGACGTAGGTTGATGAATCGAAAGAGCAATTGGTAGATTCTCAAGCTGAAGTGGGTTAGCTGAAGGAACAACTTCTCAGGTAGCAGCAAGATCACAAGGCTCGCATAGATTTGCTATTAAAGATTCTAGGATCTCATCCCTCCCCGTCTTCTCCTTACCTCCATCTCCTTTTGTTGGTTCTATATTTTTGTTCTCTTGTTGGCTACTCCAGACAATTATTTTTTTTGGCTATGTATATTTTTGGTTTCGATTGGTATATTTGCACTTTTGGCATTGTACATTCCTGGTTTATTTCTAATCATTCTGTGCATGTCTCTTCTCTTGGTGCTTACTATGCTTGGATAGCTAATATGCTTAGTTCTACTAACTTGTGTTGTTTTAGGATATTTGTTGTGCTTTTATGTCAGTACTTGGAGTCTTCCTTATTCGTACTTACTTTGTGCATTTTCTTTTTGTGATATCAAAAGGAGGAATTATAGTATGCATGTTGCAGGTACATCATAGAGGGGCCATGAGGATGAATAGACAACTAGATAACATAAGTTTGGCATCATCAAAAAGGGGAATTTGTTAGACTCTCATAGGATCTTCAATATAGTTTTGATGATGACAAATGGAATCAAGTTCAGGATACAACACCAGGAAGAGAAGACTAAAAGGAGGACTCATTAAAGGTAAAGAAAACATTATCAGGAAGTTGAGTTGAACTAAGACTTCTTCAAGGTAAAATAGAGGTACCACGCATAAAGAAGTCTTTGAGAAAAACTCTTCTAGGTGTAAGTATAAAAGGAAAACACAAACCCTAGAAGAGTATTTTTTGCAATCAAAAATGAAGATGATTCAGCTATAAATGCATCAAGCACTTGAACAGACAAGAAGATATAATGATTTTGTTGGTCATTTTTGAGCCTATATGTGAACATTACTATTTAGCCCTTTTGTAAGTTGCTTTGGACCTATTTTGAACTAACTATATTGTTGGAACTGGAATCTAGTGTTTTAAAAGTGGAAAATATAAGTTTTAACATTTTTAGAATCTTAAGTTGTTGAAAAGTGAGTTTTGTACTATTCTGTGTTTTGGGTGTCCGATCAAAAATCTGTTAACTCCATTAGCTCCAGAATGTTGAATCTAGTCTAGGAGAAGTTAAGAAATTGAATTTATAATTAAAATAAAGATTTTAGACCCAAAGTGGCAATTTTAGTGTTTTAGGAGCTAAAGTTTGACTTTGGTCAACAACAAGAGTTCAGAAGCTCAGATCAAAATTATAACAATTCCAGTAGTTTCAGATGGTGAAACTTATGCAAAACAAGGTCTCATTGTAATTTTTGGAGTTTTTGAGGGCAGTTTTGGTATTTAAACTAATTTGATTGAGTTGGATCGATATCTGTTCTAGGAGACCTCAAAATTGAATTGTAATTATTTCGCTAAGTTCTGATCACTATTTTTGGTGTGGATACATGACTAGTTTGTGTAATTTGGATTTCGAATGGACCTGAGAATTTGCAATAGCTTGTGTTTCCTGATCTTATGCAAGACATTTTTTCCCGACATTCACGGTGTGTTCCCCGCATTCACGGAGTACTCCCTTGGTTCTTCTCCACATTTGCTGAGGTATAGTTAAAGAACCCTCCATATTCGCGGGCTTGGAGCCGTATTCGTGGATGTCCTTCCGCGTTCACCGAGTATTATTTTTTTCCTGAAAAGTTTAATATCGTGAAAACACTATTTTTACTCCATTTTTTTATTTTTCAAGATTTGTTGGCCAATTTTTGAAGGAAATTTTTGAGGATAATGTTTTGGTAAGTGTTTCTAACATCAAATTGATCAATTTTGACTACTTTATCTTTATTTTGTCTTGAATTCCATAATTTTGGGTATTTAAAATTGGGTTTTCCATGGGTTTGATGTGAAAATCTTAATTGTTAATTTCACCCTCAACTTGAGCTCAATTTTAGCAAGATTTTCATCCAAGAACTCCTTTTCTCGCATAGAATCATATTCTTGAGTTAATTTTCAGATTCGGGGACTTTGAATTTTAGCTCTAGTTTTAACCATTTTGCCCCTAAGCCTAATTTGTGCTAATATAGATATGGAAATTCATCTCTTGATGTGTAGTACTTTTTTAATAGCAGTTGGTTGATTTGGAGATTATTTTGAGGCTTGGGTTGATAGAAAGCTTGGTTCGAGCATGCTTTCAGTATCGAGATAGGTTTGGCTAACCTTTTTGGGATTGTATTTTCGTTATATGACATTTTAATGAGGTAATTGTAAGATTTAGATTATTTCATGAGTAATTAGATCAATATGATGGAATTTTGGTGAACATGCGGTATCGGTTATGTTGGGATCGAAGTAAACTATGACTTAATTGGAAAATTGAGTTGAATTCTTAGGCTTTGAGATATTTTGGTTATTATTGTGATAATATGAGATTTGTGGAAGCATTTGGAAAGTTTTGTGTTAATTTGATGGTATTTGAGATGTTTTCGAGAATCATGTGTATATTTTTAGGATGTGTGAGGTCCGACATATTCAATACTCTTGGTTATTAGTGAGAATACGATGGTTTGAGACATGTGATGCCGACATATTCAATACTCTTGGTTATTAGTGAGAATACGATGGTTTGAGACATGTGATGGTTTGTAGTACCAGTTGTGGCACTTGTTATTATTTTTCATGATTCTATGTTGATCATTTATCGATATTCTTATCATGAAACTGTTATATATCTTGATTTGTGTCATTGACATACATTCATTTCATATTATATTGTACCAACCCTTGACCATGGATAGATGGCAATGATTGAAATATTGTACCACCTTTTATAAAAACCCTTGACCACAGATAGGTAGTAAGTGTGAGATGAAATACTTTTTGAGATATCGTACCACCTTTTATAAAATCCCTTAACCATGAGCAGGTGGCAAGATGGATATTTTTTAAACCCCTTCATCATGGGCAGATGAAAAGGTTGAGATGGTATGATTGAGAGATTTTGGTGTATGGTTTGACGAGACCCCCAAGAGTTCTACTTGGTAGCCTTAGCTTGGTAGATGTATATATCAACCCCAAATACAAGCGTGATTCTACTCCATGCATGACATTCATTCATTACATATGCATTGCATCATTGATTACTATCATTACCTCATCTTGCACTTGTATTTACATATATTGCATACTAACCCCTTCCTTGCAAGTGATATAATTCTTTATTAATACATAGTTCTTCGATTTCTCCTACATAGTCGGTTGAGCCTACTCACTACATTTCAGTGTACTCATCCCTACTTTGTTTCCTCCCTAGAGATCGATCATAGGGTCCATCAGAGGGTAGTTGATCCCATTCTTATAGAGTCCTTCTTCACTATCAGATCTAGTGGTGAGGCTCAGACTTCAGGTCGTTCTTGTTTCTTTGAGATTTACTTTTGTTGATATCTATACTACACTATGTAGTTCCTTTTGCGATAACATTATATTTATTCATTTGTATTACTTTTAGATGCTCTTACACTTATGACTCCAAGTTTTGGGATTTAATTTCAAGTGTTGTGTTGCTTTTGCTTTAGTTTTACTTTCTTCATCTATGATCTGATTTTGGGTCATGACAAGTTTGGTATCAGAGGTTTAGGCTCATCGGGCTCATGATTCAAGAGTAGGGGTGTCGAGTAGAGTCTCATGGATCGGTATATAGATTTTTGTACCTATCTTTGAAAGGCTACGGGGCACTTGATAGAAAAAGGTTTTCATGTCTTTCTTCTATTCATGCATTTCTTCGTATCAATTATTTTAAAAAATGTCTAATCTACTCCTTCCCGAATGCTAATTACTAGAGCCCGACGGTCAGTGGGAGAGCCTAAGCCAACTGATGTGGCCCCCTGCTTATGGTCGAGGTAGGGCTCGTGGTAGGGATAGGGTTTGAGGACATGCTAGAGGGGCAACTCCGCTTAGAGGATAGGCTAGCTCAACTTCTCCAAAGCCTGAGTATGAGTTAGAGGGACCTACTGACCTTGTTCTGCCACCCTCAGCCCCAGATTCTACGTCTTCAATTCAGGAGCTACTACTATGAGCGTTTTCCAAACTTAGGGGAGCCTTTCCTACTCCTGTTGTACTTGATATCCCAACTTCTATAGTGCTGGTTGGCCCTTCTACAACTCCAACTGATCCACTTATGATTCATGGTGGTCCTTCATCTACCCTAATGGATTCTCCTATGGCATCTATTATTCTGCTTCAAACTTCTCATCGTGTTTTGGTTCACATCTTCGTGGGTTGTCTATTACATCATCTATTGCACCACCTAGATTTATGATGGCACCATCTTCTGCTAGTCCTTCTATGTCCGCTACTAAGCAGAAGTGTTTTGACAAGTTTGTTTAGTTGGCTCTCCTCAAATTTGCTGGTATCCCAGTGATAGGGCCTATGATTTCTTATCAAAATGCTTGGACCGGTTTTGTAATTTTGCTATCCTTGAGTTCTCTGGAGTTTCTTATACCTTCTATCAGTTCACTAGCTTAGCCAAGGAGTGATAGAGGTTAGTTTTGGCTTGTAGGTCTATTGGATCACCAGTTATGACCTGGGAGAAGTTTAATGAGGTGTTCCTAGAGAGGTTCATTCCATAAAGCCTTTGAGATAGTCGCTGGGATGAGTTTGATAGGCTTCAACAGGGTTCTATGTCAGTATCAAATTATATGGCCGAATTGCATGCATTTTCTAGATATTCCTTGTATCCCTAGAGGATTTAACACTTTACTAAGGGATTGGCTAGGTATCTTTAGGAGGCCATGACTTCTTTACTTTTGGCTGGGGGAACCTTTTGAAGTGTTGTGGATCACAACTATATGATTGAGTGCATTAGACATGACTGAAAAAGTGGCGGAAAGATGTTCTGCCAGCATGGCTAGTTTAGTGGGCACTTGCCACGAGATAAAGAGTTTCAGAGACAGGGCTATCAAGGTTGGGCTTTTCATGCAGCTATCCTCGCATTTGACAGTATGACAGGTCTAGGCCTATTCAGATGGGCCAAATGTGGTGTCTTTTTAAGATAGTCATGTTAGGGATAAGACCACAGAGCTTGCTATGTTTGTGATGAGGTTGGGCACTTGGCCAATCATCATCCTCACCATACAATATCTGCCTAACCTTCAAGGTCCCAGCTAACTCGTCTAGCTGCAACACTAACAACCAGGGATACCTCTCAGGGAATGAGGGGTGGTATTAGAGCATGCCGAGGCATAGTGAGAGATAGAGCCCATGGAGGCCCATAAACTAGTAGGGAAGGCAGAGTATGCTATGTAATTTCAGATCGGGTAGAGGTAGAGGCCTCCGATGCAGTCATTACAGGTATAGTTTTGGTGTGCCATCATTCTGCTTTAGTTTTATTTGACCCAGGCGTCACTTATTCATATGTATTAGCTTATTTTGCCGTAGATCTTGATATTATATGTAAGCCTCTCGTTGAGTCTATTCGTGCTTCTACCTTGGTAGGTGAGTCTTTATTGGTGAAGCATGTGATTGAGGTTGTATTATCACATTTATGGGGAGAGATACTTTTGCTGGCTTGATATTTCTTGATATGGTTGAATTTGATGTAATTGGGTATGGATTGGTTATCATTTCATCATGCTATTCTTGATTCCCATGTGAAGACAGTGGCTTTGTCCTGTCCAAATTTACCTCAGTTAGTGTGGACTACGCTTTTGTTCTTACCTGAAAGGGGTGTTTTCTTATATGCATGCTTGCAGACTGATGGATAAGGGATGCTTATCATACTTGGCTCATGTTTGATCTTGTTCTCAAGTGCCACCTTCATTGGAGACCACTAGGGTTACGAGAGAATTTATAGATCTATTTCGAATTGATTTACTAGGTGTTCCTCCAGATCGTGATATTAATTTTACTATTGATGTGGAGTCGAGCACTAAGCCCATTTCTACTGCTCACTATCAGATGGCTCCAATCGAGTTGAAGGAGTTAGCAGAGTAGTTAGAGGATTTGTTGAAGAAAGGGTTCATTCATCTAATTGTATCTTCTTGGGGTGCTCCCTTCTCGTTATTGAAGAAAAAGGAAGGCATTATGTGTATGCATATTGATTATCGTCAGTTGAACAAAGTGACTATCAAGAACAAGTATCCTTTGCCTCATATTGATGATTTATTCGACCAGTTACAGGGTGCTTCAGTGTTTTCCAAGTTTGATTTGAGGTATGGATATCACTAGTTGAGAGTTTGGGAGTTTGACATCCCCAAAGACAACATTCAAGACCTGTTATGGTCATTATGAGTTTATAGTTATATCCTTTGAGTTGACCAATGCTCTAACCATTCTTATGGAATTGATGAACCGAGTGTTCATGCCTTATTTTGACATATTTTGACTATGTTTGTTGATGATATCTTGGTTTACTCCAAGAGTGAGTCTGACCGTGTTCAACATTTGAGGATTGCACTTTAGAGGTTGAGAGAGGAGAAGTTATATGCGAAGTTCTCAAAGTGTGAGTTTTTGCTTCAGTTCATGGCTTTCCTTGCACATGTGATGACAAAGGATGATATTATGGTAGATCCAACCAAGGTAGAAGCAGTTCGTGATTGGGCTAGGCCTACGTTTTTAATTGAGATACAAAGTATTATTGGTTTGTGGGGTATCGATATTTCGTGTAGAGATTCTCTTCTATAGTAGCCCCGTTGACTAGACTTACTCAAAAGGATATGGTTTTTCAGTGGTCAGATAAATGCGAGGTGAGCTACCAAAAGCTTAACGATTTATTGACCTTAGCACCTATCCTTGCTTTGCCTGAAGAAAGCGTGCCATTTATAGTGTATCATGATACTTCTGGAGTGGGTTTGGGTGGAGTATTGATGCAAAGGGGGAAATGATAAATGCTTCTAGACAGTTGAAGGTGCATGAAGCATACTGCCCTACCCATGATTTAATGTTCATTGTGGTGGTGTTTGTATTGAAGTTGTGGCGATATTATCTCTATGGGGTGCATTGTGAGAAATTTACTAAATACCAGAGTCTTAAATATATCTTTTCTCAGCCTAATTTTATCATGACACAATGTTGGTGGTTGGAGTTGCTAAAAGACTATGATATCTCTATTCTATGTCACCCGGGCAAGGCAAATGTGGTGGCAGATGCTTTGAGTTGGAAGGCCTTTAGTATGGGGAGTTTGGTATTCTTGAGGAATGAGGAGAGGCCTTTAGCTTTGGAGGTTCAGCCTTTTGCTAGACAACTGGTACGGTTGGATATTTCTCCTCCTCAAAGTATTCTAGCCTTTGTGAAGGCTAGGTATTCGTTTATTTGATTCAGTATGTACTCATCAATTTGATGATACTAGATTGTGGTTGATATGTGATAAAGTGTTGAGGGGAGAACCAAAAGCGGTTACTATTGATTCCGAGGGCATATTGAGGATTTATGGTAAGGTTTATGTGCCTAAGGTTGGAGATTGGGTGAGATTGATATTGGACGAAGCTCATTATGCTAGATATTTGATCCATTCTGGTGTGTCAAAGATGTATCTGATTTAAAACAACATTATTGGTGGTTCGGGATGAGGATAAACATAGCTGAGTTTGTGCCAAAGTGCTTGAACTATCAACAAGTCATGGATGAGCACCAAAGTCCTGGGGGTTTGATGCAGAGGTTTCCCATCCCCAAGTGGAAATGGGAGCATATCATGATGGATTTTGTTGCATATTTGCCCATGGCCTTAGGATGTTTGATTAAGTTTTGGTGATACTTGATCGATTGACTAAGTCATCTCACTTCTTATCAGTGAAGACTAGCTATAGTGCAGAGCAGTTGACTAGGTTGTATATCTAGGATATTGTAAGATTTCACTAAGTGTTGGTGTCTATAGTGTCAGACAGAGGATCTTTGTTCATTTTTAATTTTCAAAAAAACTTTACAGTGTGGTTTAGGTACACTGTTGGATTTGAGTTCAGCTTTTTACCTTTAGACTGATGAACAGTCTGACCGCACCAATCAAGTGTTGAAGGATATGTTTTAGGCTTGTGTGATAGATTTTGGGGCCCAATAGGATCATCACTTTCCTTTGGTAGAATTTGCTTGTAACAACAGTTATCATTCTAGCATTCAGATGGTACCATTTGAGGCATTATATGGTTGGATATGTCGATCGTCTATCATATGGTTTGATTCAGGTTTAGCTGAGGTGTTGGGTGTTGACTTGCTAAAGATATTGTCGATCGGAATTCAAGACCTGTTATGG
>DF359928.1:54479-67116 GCA_000787875.1 Solanum virginianum
GCGGATCTAGTTGATACAGGGTAAATTATTGACAACCCAGAGCTGAAAAAGACCTATCCTAACAGGAGGACTAGGCCTCTTGAGTTTATAGTTAGTGATAGTGTGTTGCTGAAGGTATCACCCATGAGGGTGTGATAAGGTTTGGGAAGAAGGGCAAGCTCAACCATAGATTTATTGGCCCGTTTGAGAGTTTGAGGAGGGTAGGTGAGGTTGGTTATGAGCTAGCATTGCTACTGAGACTATCGGTAGTTCATATTATATTTCATGTTTCCATGCTCCATTAGTACATTCGAAACGAGTCGCATTTGATTTCTTATGATTTATTTGGGTTTAGACTTGTTTTATGAGGAAAAAGTAGTTATATTGGATTGGCAGGTTCGGCGGTTGAGGTCCAAGGATATACCTTTATTGAAGGGTCAGTGGTAACACTGTCCTATTAAGGGGCTACTTGGGAGTTGGAGTCAGACATGCCAGCCAAATATCCTAGCCTTTTTTAGTCTTCGAGTACTTTTTTTTTTATATGTTCAAGAATGAATATTTTTTTAGTGGTGAATAATGTAATGACATGGTTGGTCATTTTAAGTCTATCTATAAAAATTACTATTTTGCCCTTTTGTAAATAGCTTTGGACATATTTTGAACTAACTGTACTATTGAAATAGGAATATGGTGTTTTAAAAATAGAAAATATGAGTTTTGACATTTTTGGAAGCTTAAGCTGTTTAGAAACTGAGTTTTTGCACCATTCTAAGTTTCAGGTATCAGTCATGAACCTTGAGTTAACTGGAAGCATAGGCTATAACTTTTCCTCTCTACATCAACATAAAACTAAGTCCAACTCTTGAAATCCATGTACTCCATTAGTTTTGGAACGTTGATTCTGGTCTCGGAGAAGTTACAAAACTAAATTTGGAGTTAAAATAGAGATTTTGGACCCAAAGATGCAATTTTAGTTGTTTATGGAGCCAAAGTTTGACTTTGGTCAATATTCGGCATGTCTTGTTTGTGTAATATGGATTTTGGATGGACCCCAGGGTTCCGAGAATTCGCAATATCTAGTTACTTCTGATCTAGTGCAAGATATTTTTTCTATGCATTCGCTGCCTTTTCCCTGCGTTCGTGGAGTTCTCCCTTGATACTCCATGCTCGTGGACAAGTCTTCGCATTCACAAAGGTATAGTTGAAGAAGCCTATGCGTTCGGGGCCTGGAGTCGCATTTGTTGAGCTTTATTGCTCCTTACTCTCAGCATTCGCGGAGTAGTATTTTTTCTGAACAGTTTAATATCGTGAAAACATCATTTTTACTCCATTTTCAATTTTTCAAGCTTTATTGGGCGATTTTTGAAGAAAATTTTTGGGGATACATTTTGGTAGGTGGTTCTAACATCGAATTGATCAATTTCCACTACTTTTATCTTGATTTTTTCATCAATTTCATGATTTTGGGTATTTAAAATTGGGTTTTCCATGGCTTTGATTTGAAACTTTAATTGTTGATTTCTCCCTCAATTTTAGCAAATTTTAGCATGATTTCATCCACGAACTCTTTTTCTCACATAAAATCATATTCTGGATTAATTTCCAAATTCGAGGACTTTGAATATTAGTCTTAATTTTGACCATTTTGCAATTCATATCGATATGGGTATCAAATTCATCTCTTGACACGTAGTATCTATTTCGGATAGCGGTTGGTTGATTTGGAGATCATTTTGAGGCTTGGGTTGATCGAAAGTTTGGTTCAAGTGCGGTTTCAGCATTAAGGTAGGTTTGACTAATCTTTTTGAGACTAGATTTGAGTTATTGGACATGTTTATGTGGTAATTGTAAGATTTGGATTGATTCATGAGTAATTTAATTGATATGAAGGAATTTTGGTGAAAATGCTATTAGTTATGTTGGAATTGAAGTAAATTGTGGCTTTATTGGTAAATTGAGTTGTATTCTTGGGATTTGAGATATTTTGGATAATATTGCGATAACATTTTGAAAGTTTTGTGGTAATTTAATGGTATTTGAGATGTTTTTGGGAATCTTGTGTATATTTTTAGGACGTGTGAGGTCCGGTATATTCAATACTCTTGGTTATTGGTGAGAATATGGTGGTTTGAGACGTGTGATGGTTTGTGGTCCTAATTGTGGCACTTGTTATTATTTTCGGTGATTCTATGTTGATCATTTTTTGGTATTCTTATCATGATGCTATTATATATCTTGATTTATGTGATTAACATGCATTCATTGCATATTGCATTGTACCACCCCTTGACCATGACCAGGAGGCAATCACTACAAGAAAAAAGACTTTTAACGACCATTTCTTAACGAAGGGAAATGAATTCGGTCATTATAAATACACTTATAGTGACTAATATTTTTCTGGTCATTATAAATATACTTATAGCGACCAAATATTTCTTGGTGGTTATAAATATACTTATAGGGACCAAATTTTTTTTCTGATCATTATAAATACACTTGTAATGACCAAAAGTTTTTCAGTTGTTATAAATACTCATTCACCTCGAACTCTAAGTCTCTTCTTCTTACTTGTGTGTATGATTTCTAGCGACTCTGTGCAGTCTTAACCTCTCTTTGATGACCTTCACTTTCTCCATTAACTGATGGATAAGATCTGGTCTAATCAATTTGGATTCTCCAACCTCAAACTACCCAATAGGTGATCTATATCTCCTCCCATACAAGGCTTCGTTAGGGAGCCATTTGAATGCTTGCATGCTAATTGTTGTTATATGCAAATTCAAGCAATGGTACATAGTCATCCCAATTTCCTTTGAAGTCGAGGACACAAGCTCTCAACATATCCTCTAATTCCTAAATGGTACACTCTGCCTGGCCATCTATTTGTCACAGGGTGAGCTCTTTCTGACTGAAGACATACTGCAAGCTCTTGTGGTCAATGGACACATCCACACGCACTTCGTACAAGTAGTGGCGCCAGAATTTAAGTGCAAACACCACTTGCCAACTCAAGATCATGGGTCAGATAGTTCCTCTCATGAACCTTGAGTTAACTGGAAGCATAGGCTATAACTTTTCCTCTCTACATCAACATAAAACTAAGTCCAACTCTTGAAATCCATGTACTCCATTAGTTTTGGAACGTTGATTCTGGTCTCGGAGAAGTTACAAAACTAAATTTGGAGTTAAAATAGAGATTTTGGACCCAAAGATGCAATTTTACGCATCACAATATATTACAAACTCTTCTGTCCCCTTGGATAAAGTTAAAACTGGTGCAGTAGTCAATCTAGTCTTCAACTCTTGGAAACTCTTCTCACATTCATCAAACCACTAACACTTAACCCTTTTCTAAGTCAATTGGTCAATGGTGCGGATAGGCAAGAAAATTTATCAATAAATCTGCAGTAGTAGCCTACCAACCCTAAGAAACTTCTTATGTCAGTTGGAGAGGTTGGTCTGGGCTAGTTCTTATCCGCTTCAATCTTCTAAGCATCTACTTTAATATCATCAACCAAAACAACGTGGCTTAGGAAAGCCATATACATGAGCTAAAATGCATATTTCAAGAACTTTGCATACAAGTCATGGTCCTTAAGAGTTTGGAGGATAACTCTCAGATGATTGGCATGCTCCTCTCCATCTTTCAAATACACTAGGATGTCATCGATGAACATGATTAAAAACACACCAAGATATGGTCTGAACTCCTTATTCATAAGGTCCATGAAGGCTGCAGGTGCATTAGTCATCCCAAAGGACATGACCAATAACTCAAAGTGGTCATATCTAGTCCTAAAGTCTGTCTTTGGAATGTCACATTCCCTCACTTTCCAGATAGTATTGTCATCCCATAAGTTGTGAGGTGTGATCCCTTACAAGTCCTAAATCTCAGATTTCATACCCTTTAGAGTCTTATCTTGTGTCTCAGCTTCCTTCAATAGGCGATCAAGCATCTCCTCAATTCTGGAGCTACTTGCACTTGTGTTACGATTATTTGGTGGCACATAGGGTCCATTTCTGAAGCCTTCTCTGCTACCCCAATATGCATCTCTTTTTGGACCCCTATTTCTCTCATAATATCCTCTGTGGTTATCCCTATAAGCTCCATCACTATTGAAGTTTCGACCTTGGTTTCCTTGACCTTAGTGCCAATAGTTTTGATTGGACCCTTGGGCGTTGGTCCAAAAACCCCCCGTCTGATTAATAACCAAAACATACATCATTATTAATAAGGCTCATCATACAAGGGTGCACGTGGAGGCTAATAAACCACTGCATTTACTCGCTCTTGGTTCTGCTTTATCATCACCTCCAAACCTGTGCGAATCTGGGCAAGCTGTTGCATGATTTCTTCATTGATCCTTGCTTGATCCGGACCAACACATACAACGCACAAACTTTTAGTAGATATTGTGTCTCTTTGTCCCTATGCATGATTAATCTTGACCACTCTTTCCATCTGCTCTACGATCCTTGCAAATGGCTGATCAAGAACATGTCCCCGATGATAGTGTCAGCATAAGCCTGACTGTTTACATCAAGGTCATGGTAGAAGATCTCCACCAAGGCATCAACAACTATCTTATGGTCTGGGACACTCCTCAAGCATTTGGTGAACTGCTTCTAAGTAGTACTGATCAAGTAGAAGTTTCTTAAAGTTATTGATCTGGTCCTTCAACTTAAGCTTCTTCATTCTAGGGAAGTACCTCTCCATAAAGGACTTTTACAAGTCTGCCCAACTAGTAATTGAATTATGCGAGACCTCAGGTAGCCATAATACTGCATTGTCTATAAAAGACAATGGGAAGACACAAAGTCCCACAACATCCATAGATAGATTCTGTGTTCCCATCACACACTTGTGAATGAATGCAACATTGTGTAGGTGGCTATGAGGATCCTCCGATGGTAGGCCCGCAGATAGCCCACAATTCTGCAGCATCTGAAGTAACCCATTTGAGACTAAGAACTTTGTGTCTTCTGGTAGTGATGGTAACACAATAGCTCCATTCACCTCCATATCCATAGGATTCAGCCTACATTGATTCCACCGATAAGATTGGCATTGAAATACTAAGACTGTGGAGCAATATCCTTGAGAGGAGGTAGGTTCTCATTATCAGCATTCTGATTTCTGTTCCTGTTTAGAGCTGCATTGGCTGTGCTGTTGGTGTTGTCCTGGGCCATTCTCTTCAATGTTCTGTGGATCTCTAGGTCAAACGGAGTTAAGGAATTGCCTTAACTCTGGGTGTTGAGCATACACTACACTTATACCCTAAAAAAGAACAAAAACAACAAAAGTAAAACATAGGAAATAAGGATTAACACCCAAATTACTATGATTTAACTAGGTTTAGCCATATTCCCTGGCAACGACACCAAAATCTTGATGTTGCCCAAGTTATACCTCCTTTTAGAGGATAAAATGATCGCTGTCAAGAAATAGAACCTAACTAAGGTTAGGTCGAACCCACAGGGAATACTTAGACTCAAGAGAATTCAATAATCGCAATTTGAGTGGTTAACCAACTTACTTCCCCCAGGGGGGTTTGCAATAATCTATGTAAAATAAAATAAACTAACTAACACAAAAGAGAAATCAATACGTAGAGAAACTAGGGTTTGTATTCCCCATAATTCCCTAACTTATTATCACCGGATAACCTAATTCTTTTCTAGTGTGTAGCATGCAAGACAATATGTTCTGTTCACCGAAACGACAGAGAATACATAGACTCAAGAGAATTCAATGATCACAATTTGAGAGATTAACCAATGTAGTTTCCCAAGGGGAGGGTTTGCAATAATCAATGTAAAATAAAACTAAACTAACTAACACAAGAGAGAAATCAATACAGCAACTTATGTTCACCAAGCCCTTTAGTCAAAGTTGAGAAGTGAATTTCACTATATGACTTGACCCATCTTTATAGTGTGCATTACTAACCCTTACCTATTAGTCTCAGTACAACCTCCCCTTGGCTCAGTTTGGTTGATTAGACGAGAACACATCAATCAAATCCTGTTAATTAATCTCTTTTCCTATTCAGTACTACCTTGGTCCAGTTAGTAATACTAGGTGGGTTATAATTTTGGCCACCACTAGAAAACATGTAAAACGAAGAGAGTTAATTAATACATGCATGCACACTTTGCAAGAATTATGAATTATCCAATTTTACTTTATTAGTTGTTCATGGTTCCCACAACCCTAGTTGTGGATTTAGGTACTTATGCTTTGTGTAGTTGCAGGAATTATGGAAAACATAATTGAACACTTACACAATAGAATTAAGAACAAGCAAATCTAACTTCAATAAGAATTACAAGCTTTAAGATAAAATTCAAACACAAGTGTTCTCAAAGACTGTCCAAAGTAATCTCACTATTTTCCCTCTCTAACTACTGTGTTCTCTAAGTACTAGGTGAAAACTTTTGAAAAATAACCTAAATAACCTATTTATAATAAATAAAATACAAGTCCTAACTGAAATAGGAGGACTGGTCGGCATGTCATACGAAAGGGGTTTACGGGCCATATAGAATTCCATGGCCCATGATTGGGGTCTCATACATGGCTGCTGGAACTTTGGACTTAAACAATATATCACTCTTCGATGACTCGTAAAGTGATTTACGACTCGTAAAGTGGTTTCGTCTAATGAAACTTTAGAAAGTCCCCATCTTTGATCCTCAGGGCATGAACCATCTTCTATGACTCGTAAATTAATCCATGACTCATCTGCATGTTTGTATAATCAACTTTAAAAAATAGCCCCTCACTTGAATTGTTCATGAAACCACTTTATGACCCGTAGAATGATCTACGGCCTGTAAAGGGTCTCGTATAGTAGCAAAAACCAGTAACTTCTGCACTTTTTCCCAAATTCAAGGCCAAACCTGTAATCATACAAACATAACACAAAAATATTTAAAACCAACTAACATCGAATTAAGAACACACAAAATTCAAAGTTTTATGTATCAAAAGTGTTGTATTTTGGAAAAATATCAATTATCTTCTCTAAAGCCTGTGTATGAGTCAGAGGGACCCACCAACTATATTCTACCACCCTCAACCCCAGATTCTATGCCTTCAGTTCATGAGCTACTGCTACAAGTATTGGCCAAACATGAGGGAGCTTCTTCTACTCTTGTTATACTTGATGCACCAATTTCTACAGTTCCAACTAGCCCTTCTACAGCTCTAGCTAATCTACCCATGATTCATGTTGGTCCTTCATTAGTCCCAGTGGATCTTTCTATGACATCTATTATTTTGCCTCAGACTTCGCGATCGAGTTCTCATGCACAGCTTCATGGGTTGTCTATTGCACCTCCCAGATTTATAGTGCCACTATCTTCTGCTAGTCTTGCTATGTCCACTATCTAGCAGAAGATTTTAGAGTGGTTTGTTTGGTTAGCTTCAATCAGATTTGGTGGTACGCCCATTAATAGCCTATGATTTCTTATCAGAGTGCCAAGACCGATTATGTAATTTGGATATCCTCGAGTCCTATGCCCGACCTCTACCAGGATAAGTTTAGACGTGACTAGTGGTTTTCCTTGGCCCTTAGGCCATGGATTAATCCAATATGCCCTTTATTAGTATCGCCTTTAATGATATAGCCTCTACTATAATAGTATAACCTCTACTATACTAGTATAGCCTTTACTATATAACCTTTAACTAGGTGTATATGAAATGTAGCTTATCCTCATTTACACACTTCTTAGTGGAAGGATATGTAATCACTATGGGAAAGGCTAAGACCTTTAGCTGTATGAGACCTTACTCTAAGTTCTAAGGTGATATCATCGATTTCTTTATATTCGAGCAAATGCTGGCATATCACAGGAACTCTCCAAAATAGCCACCCAATCATATAAATAATTGAATTTTTTTCTCATCATAGCCTATGTAAGTCTCCACTCTACAGAATATAGTCTGCTAATCTAGTCTAGAAGGATCTATATCTCTCAATTCACGTTGGACATAAGTATAGTAGTCTATGTTATGCCCAAAGTACCGTTAAGGTAGACTGGCACCCATTGCCGATAAGGCTAGGGAGAACCAACCTGTATTTATGCACTTTCTATACAAAATATAAGGGATTTCTACATTCAACATGCCTTTAAAAAAGTACACAGTAATAACAAGCCAAAAGGAAATGCATATGGCTAGGCTGTTGGGGCCACGGTGTCTAAAGTATGAGACATGACCACACTTTAATTTACATAGTATACAAAGCCTCTAGATAAGCAAAAGTATCTGATAAGGGTCAAGAGAGGCCTTGCCTCAATTAACTATACAATACAACTCTAGACACACAAAGCTCCGAAGCAACCTGGAGCTTGGTAACAACAGCTGGATATCCTGCATTCCTAACAGGGAGATCTACTAGCACCTGTACCTACAACATAAAATGCAGGTCCCCCATAAGGGACATCAGTACGAGATAATATACTAAATATGTACGGTGAGAAATACTGCATATGAAGTAATAACTCAAATGAAACTATGCACTAGTGTAAGGATAAGAGACCACCTTTAGTTATTCTATGGGATCATGTACTTTATGTTTTTTTTATTACTTTACCTTTACTGTATAATCTATGTACAACATGTATTAAAAATGACTAGCTGATCGGTGGTAAATCTATATCGGGATCATCCCTAGCTAGGCTTTTCCTTTAACCCTTTGGGCTACCCCTGTGACTGGATCGACCCTGGCTAGTTGATTCTTCCACCCCTTAAGTTACCATCCATCAATAAGCAATATACTTTACCTCTCAATTAATTTTGAGATGATTCTTTTAGTGGTCACAATATTGGAGCTGTAGAACTATAGATGTAGTATGTGACATGTAAATAATCATACAAAATAATATGACAATGAAAATAGTATGTTGCACAAATAATGAAATGCGTATGAGATAAAGCAACTCGTGAACTTTATTTAGCAACAAGAACCCATGTAACTTGGTATCCCTCTTGGCAGCCTAATCTTATAAAAAATAACACACGGACAGCAAGCGTATAATTATAAACCCCAGCGTATTCTTTCAATCTTTTCACCTCTAATCATATTTTCTAATACACATTCTCATATACATATCATATGTAGCCTGTTTTAGTGCCATAACAGTCTTAAAACAGCCCACAAAGTTCAACATATAACAATTCTACATAACATACAAATACGCGGCATAACATTACATCCCTTCGCTACATTTCAACGTCGATAATTCCAAACCTGTCTAAATTTAACCAAACAGTCCCCACCATCTGTACAAATAACAAAAGTCTTAAAACAATGCAAAAATAATTATAAAGTATATGGAGAACGTGAAACAACAATCTCCAATCATCATCCCACAAGTTCCTATTAAAAGCACAATTATGATACCGTACAACAAGTCATTTTTGCGGACTGTAACAATGGTGCAGTATCCTTATCATATCACTACAAAACTAAACCTTATTAAAACCATAAACTTTACTTCATAATCCATCCAACCAAGAGGAGAAAAGTCTCTTAATCAACAAGAAAAGTGCACAACAATCCTTAGGATACATGCTGTCCAAACATTTCATCATAAACATAACCAACCTAGTCTCTTATTTTTCATAAGAAAACTATTCTAAACACATAATTATTCTTTCTTACCTTTATTCTCAAGGTGTAGGGATTCTCCAAGAACCCTAAAAGTCTCTTGTGGCTACTTGTAAAGTCAAGAAAGAGTTGAGAGAGAACTTGGCAAAACAATCTGATTGTTTTGCTCAAGTTAAATGACTTGAGTGAGATGCTTATAAGCCCCTTTTAAAAGAGAACTTGGCCGAATTACTTTTCTATTATAAGCCTCATTTTATCAAATAATTAAAGTACCATTTTTTTCCTTTCACTTGGGCCTTAAGGGGCTCTAAATTAATGGGCCTTTGCTACCTATTTTTTCCCTTTCTCTTAATTAGTTTGGGCCTAAATTATCAAAGAAATTATGATGTCTTTGGGCTCTTTGTATATCCTTCTCAGGCTGAAAATATAGTCTATTTACGATCCTAAAACATGGGCTAAAGTTACACCCTTAACACAGACTTTGTTCATAATCGAACATTCGACGTCGGGCCTCATCTCTGTCTAGCTAGCAAATTTAAGCTAAGAAAATAGGTGATTCACCTACTAGCTTCTTGAGTCCTACAAGCACCTCAATTCTCTCACTTTGTTTAGGGTTGTGATCTCCTGAATTTGACATAAAACGTGTATGCAATCAATACTCTTAAGTGTTATATGCACATATCGCCCTCTAACATGAGATTCAAGCACTATTAATAATGGGCGCTAATTTGACCAAACCATATCATGTTTCATTTGCATAGAACTAGTACATGTAATATATGGGGTGTTATATCCTTTCCCCCTTAGGAACATTCATCCTCAAATGTTAGCACAATTGGATAGCTTAACCAAGTTTAAATCTTTACTTAAACAAACTTTTGACAACACACTAAGTATTTAATCACACGTACCTATTAGTGTCCCAACTCTGCATGTTGGACTTCTTTTTAGCTTCAAATAAGTAAGGGTATTTTGATTTCATCATGTCCTCAGCCTCCCATGTTATCTCTTCTGTTTGTTGGTTTCTCCAGTGTACTTTTACTAAAGCTATTTCTTTATTCTATAGCTTCTTAACTTGACAATCTAGAATAACAATAGGTACCTCTTCATAGGTGAGATCTTCTGTAACCTGCACATCTTCAATAAGGGTGATACATAATGGGTCACTTTTTTTTTTGAAGCATTGAGACATGAAAAACTAGATAAACCATTGAAAGCTCTTGAGGTAGCTATAATTCATATGCAACCTACCCAAACTTTTTGATAATTTTATATAGCCCTATGTAACGTGGACTCAGTTTTCCTTTCTTACCGAATCTCATAACCCCTTTCATTGGAGATACCTTTAAAAATACCTAATCCCCTACTAAGAATTCTAGTCCTCTCTTCCTAGCATCCGCTTATGACTTGTGATGACTTTGGGCTATTTTTAGCCATTGCTGTATTACCCTAACTTTTTTCATGGCTTATTATACTAGATTTGGCCCAAGCAAGGTGGTTTTACTCACTTCAAACCATCCAATCGGTGACCTACATTTCCTTCCATAAAAAGCTTTATAAGGTGCCATCTTGATACTCGAGTGGTAGCTATTATTATAGGCAAATTCATCCTTTTTCATACCTCCCTACCAAAACATTCCCTTTAGGTCATGATACATCTTAGTTGATTATGGATGGATGGAATATCAGGAATGATGAGCTTCTTCTATTATCCTCTTCTTTAGTCCATTAATTTCAGGCACACATAATCTATTTTGGCAATAAAGTACTCTATTTTGTGTAAGTTCAAAGCCCTTCATCGTACCCTGACTCACTTTTTCCTTAAGTTCGTAAAATAGGATCCTCGAGCTGTCTTGCTTTCACCTCCATTACCAATAAAGACTTTGCAGCATTATGTATAACAACCCCTTCCTTTCAAGTTTCAAGAAGGCGAACTCCCAAATTAGCTATTTGTCGTAGATCCTTAGCCACCCCTTGACTTACCACAACCTAATCACCAATATTCATGATTGCCTTATGACTCAGAGCATCGGCTACCACATTTGCCTTCCCTGGGTGGTAAAGTATATCAACGTCATAATTCTTTATTAGCTCTAGCCATCTCTATTGTCTTAAGTTTAGGTCTATCTGCTTAAAGATCTACTGTAGGCTCTTATGATCAGTATATATATCAACGTGATCCCCATACAAATAGTGGCACCATATTTTCAGAGCAAATACAACCTCTGCTAGCTCAAGATCATGAGTTGGGTAGTTTTTCTCATGTAGTTGTAGTTGTCTAGAGGCATAAGCAATTACCCTACCATGCTGTGTCAGGACACACCCTAAGATAACTCCTGAAGCATCACAATACGCTGCATACCCCTAAGTGCCTTATGGAAGTACTAGCACAGGTGCAGAAGTTAGCCTATTTTTTAGCTCTTGAAAGCTCCTTTCACATGCATCATTCCATTGGAACTTGGTTGCCTTATGTGTTAACTTTGTTAGAGGTGCAAAAATAGAAGAAAAACTTTCAACAAACCTTTTGTAATAACCTGCCAACCCTAGAAAGTGCCAAACTTCCGTGGGTGTCGTTGGCCTTGTCCAATCTTTCACAATCTCTATCTTTTGTGAATCAACCGTTATTCCCTCATTAGCCACAATATGACCCAAAAATGCCACTGAGTTTAGCCAAAATTCACATTTAGAAAATTTAGCATACACAGTCCTCTTCTTCTAATATTCGCATATCCTCATCGGATACAATATGACCCAAGAATGCCACCGATTTTAGCCAAAATTCACATTTAGAAAATTTAACATACAACTGTCGATCACGAAGAACTTGTAACACTTGTCGTAAGTGATTTGCGTGGTCTTCTTCTGATCTTGAATATACCAAAATGTCATCTATAAATACTATCACAAACACATCCAAGAATGACTTGAATACCCTATTCATCATATCCATAAAAATTGTTGGTGCATTCTTTAGCCCAAATGAAATAACAAGAAATTCAAAGTGACCATAGCGTGTTTTGAAAGTAGTCTTAGGT
>DF359927.1:3768-32353 GCA_000787875.1 Solanum virginianum
ACATAGTGTGTAGTGAAATTCATAATACATAAGACCCATGAGTAAATCAACTTTAAATCATGTAATTTAGTGTAAAAAGAAGCTTGGGTATCATGGGTGAAAGGAACCCGTGAAAGAAACTCACATACCTTAGCTTTGGAGAATAACTTAATGAAGATTGGAGATAAAGATCTGAATGAGTTTTAAGACTTGAAATTATGAGTGGAATATTTGGCAAAGTGTTTAAATGAGTATTAGGGGATGTCTTCGATGATATGAGGCTGAAATAATGCTAAATATATGCATTTTCATGCATGGGAACACTTAGGCCCAAGACCAAATGTCTTGGACCGAGATACAAAACTAGCCACAAAAATACATAGAAGCGCGCCCTTGGCGCATTGCTCCAAGGGTACGGATCATCTCTGGAAATCGCATTTTTGTGATCTTCAAATTTTTCTATGGTTGCTCTTAAATCAGGTTTAAACCCATTATCCACTCAATTTGACCTCTTGAATAAGAATATGAAGTCAAATTTTTGATATCACGGACGGATTTTGAGATATATGGAAAATATTATTCTGGGCACATTTTCGGGCACTTTTTGGGGTCATTTCATTGACCTTCACCTTTACCCAAGGGTTGGAAGAAATTAAGTTACCGCCCTGTATGCAATATCCTAATTGAGGTTGTATTATCCGAGGTGTTTGAGTTAGTGAATCATGGGGAACACAATTTCCCAAGTTGCTCTCCAATTTGATTGACTGTATGTTTTATTAGTATAGTTTTATTTTACTACGAACCATTGCAAACCACCCCCCTACTTTTTGAGAATAGAGTTATTTGATGCTTGAATTAATTTTTGGTGAATCAATGTGGCAAAGCTCCATATTCCCTTGGTATTCGACCCTAACCTATGCTTAGATTTTATATTTGACAACTATCGCTTTATCCTCTAAGTGAGAGGTACTGCTTGAGCATGATCAAAATTAATGGCACCTTTGCCGAGGAATACGGCGAGGTTTTGTCTTGATTTCACAAATAGTTAATTCATGTGTTGATTTTTTAATTCTTTTGTATTTTACTTTTGTTTTTGTTTTTGTTGTATAGTTTTTTTTGCAGGGCATACTAGGTATATGACTAATCCAAAGAGCCAAGGCGGACCCTTAGCTCCAATTAATCTTGAGATCCAATCTATTGAAAGGAGAATGGACTAAGAAAATATGGGTATTACGGTTGATGAAGTCATGGAACGAAATGATGAGGATGTTGGTAGAGAGAAAAATAAACCTCCAAGGGAAAATAGGCCATACCATAGGGAATTTAACAAAAATGCATATGGTTGGAATCAATATCGGTTGAATCCTCTTGCCATGGACATCATAGGTGTTATAGTGTTGCCACTACTATCGGCCGACACTAAGTTTACGGTGTCAAGTGGATTACTTCAAATGCTTCAGAACCGTGGTTTGTTTGAAGGGTTACCTACTAAGGATCCTCACAGTCATCTTTATAATGTTGCTTTATGTGTAAGATTGTGATGGGTATACAAGATCTTTCTATGGATGTTATTAGGTTACTATGTTCCATCTATCCCTTACCGGCAATGCAACAATATGGTTGTTAGAACTCCCATAGAGCTCAATGACTAGTTGGACAGAATTACAAAGAGCCTTCTTAGAGAGATACTTTCCAAGGTCCAAAAGGCTCAAACTTAAGGATCAAATCAATAACTTGCAGAAATCGCTAGGCGATTCTATTAGTACAACGTTATAGAGGTTCACCAAATGTTTGAGAATGGTTCTGGACCATAAGATCGTGAATGATTCCTTAGTAGAGATTTTCTATCGGGCCCTTGATAAGAATAGTCAAGCATATTGATACTATTAAGGGAGGCATGTTCATAGATAAACCATTTGGAAGGATAGAGGAAAGGATTGAGCTAGTAGTTTAGATCAATAGAGCATGGGGGAAAAGGGAGAGATCTACTACAAGGAGCTCATGTACGGCCAGTATTAGTTTGGAGCAAGCAAAAATCAATGATGAGATCATACAGCAACTTTCCCAACTCCGAACTAGTGTGGACTTGGTGGTGAAACAAACTCAAGAAAGTGTCCATGCAGTAGTCCACAAATCTCCAAGAGCACCCATGTATGGTGAGTCACATTATGATGAAGATGCTTTTGTTAGAGATCAAGCGATAGGTTTTCGAAACAATGCCCAAGGGTCCAATTCGAACTATTGCCGTCAAGGTTCCAGGGAAAAAGGTAGGAACTACAACTGACAGGATGCATATAGAGATACCTGTCATGGTTATTTTGAGAGAGATAGGGTGCCAGAAGCCGAGTAGCGCTGAAGAGGTGGGTATAGAAATGGTCCTTATATGCCTTCTCATAATCATGAGGTTAGTTCTATTAATACAAGAATAGAAGAGATGTTTGAAAAATTGCTAAAGAAGGCCCAAAATCAAGATGATACTTTGAAAGGAATGAAATCAGATACTTCATGTATCAACCTAATGATAAAGTCTCATTCGGTAGCCATCAAGCTACTCGAACAACAATTTGGTCAAGTATCCCTCCAATTGAACCAATGCCAAAAGGGTACCTTGCCTAGCAATATGGTTCAAAACCATAAGAATGAGGGACATTTCATGGCAATTATGACAAGGAGTGGAAAAAGTACCATTCACCCTCCGATACTGATGGTTGTTAATGAGGATCCTGAAAAGAATGTTGATGACAATGTCGAGGTTGAGGAAGAAAGTTTGGCTAACAATGGGAAGAGAGGTGAAGTGGTGAAGGAGAAAGAAAAGAACAAGACTATCCAAGACCTCTTTCTCATAGCCCAAGCCTAGGGCCTAAACGTGACACGGCGAATGGGAACCCGAGGGGACCATAAACAAGCCTCTTAGCATATTAATCACACATCTATGGTCATAGAAGCAAAATAAACCACAACAAGAGATATAAATACAGGGAAACGGGACTAAAGAAAGTCATTGATATTCATAAATTCATATAAGAATCAAGCTCATAGCATAAGTATATTGTAATATTCAACAACACCTCTAACATGGAAGGGAGCGGGGGCCAAGACACTTTCTGGGCTCACCCACATAATAACAAGAGTTCAACATAAAGAAGTCCCAAAATAGCAATAGTGTAGATAGTGTCCTCGGACTTGAGGACTCACCAATGCTTATCTCCAAACTACCGAACTAGGTCGTAGAGGATAATCAACAGGTTCTCTGGCCCCTACATGGTAACATTATGTAGGCATAGAGAATGTGTTAGTACATTCCAATGTACTAAGTATGTGGGATCCAATGCAACAAAAAATAAGCCAATATAGTCAACATACATAATCATAAGCAATGGATATATAATCTTATGATGGTATACATGATCAATGCTCATGATAAAACATGCTTGTAAATCATTCATCTTGCACAATACATATAGCATACATATGTGGCAAGATACCTTAACCAATATAGACCAAGTAGCTACAACTTGGAATCTAAAGCATGACACCCCCTCGGCAAGTGGACCGACATGACACCCCCGGCTAGCTATGTTCTACTTGCCAAGGCATACCAAATATGATAACATGACTAGATGGATCCACAGTATAGCAAGAGTAAAAAATGTAATAATCATAATCCTATGGTGACATATAGTTTAGAGACTAATTTGTGTCTACTTTGGGCTGTTTTCAATCTCTCCCTTATCATCCTCATATTCTCCAAGGCTTCCATGACCAAATGTGGACATAGAAAAGCCATCTCCCCCACTTTAAACAATCCAACTAGGTATCTACAATGCGCTACGTCAAATCCCATGAAATATTTGAAATAATCATAACTTGTATAACTTATAAGAAACATGAAAAAATGACATGAATAGCTCTTGAAAAATGTTTGACCTCTAGTAGTGAGCATAACTTGAACAAGAGAGTAGATCATAATCATACGTAAACCCTTGCTTTAACATGAACGGCTCACAAGAGGTAAAATTCTTAAAATAGGGCTTAACTTAATACTTGTAAAATCATAGATGTTTTTCGTGAATTCAATACATACATGAAAGCCCTTAATCATCATATAGTCACTTGACATATAAATCATGAAATTGATCATCAATAACTTGAGAATTATTGTCATGTCATTTTATCAAATACTTGGTGGATTCATGATCCTAGTTCAAAATCATGCAATTCGAGAGTGAAATAAGATGAGTAAACTCAATGCAAATTAATCCACCAACATGTAGTAAAACCCCCATGTAGGGTACCTTGAAATCCATTACAAAAGCTCATGATAAAGTATAGCTTCATAGCTCAAAAAATGCATAGTCCCAATGGATATAATTAAATCATGGTATAATCTTTAAATAGATAGTCATTTATAATCAATCAATATTTTATACAACCCCAACATAATTTATGCTCAAAATTGATAATAAAATCCATGTTTCATAAAATCCCAACATAATTTATCCTCAAAATTGATAATAAAAGATATCCATAGGTAATACAACTTGGAAACATGCAATTTTCATGAAAAGGGAAGGTTCTGCTCCATGGGCGAAAGGACCCAATGGATGAAACCCACATATCATAAACTTTGAATTCTTTGAGGTGAACTTTAGTCTTAGAGCTTGAAATGAATCCTTGAGTTCCAAAGTTGAGCTTGAGATCCTTAGATTTGAAAAAGAATATTGATAGAGTCTTAGAAGGGTTTAAGAGTGGTTTTATTGAGTTATAGAGTTGAAAAATAGCAAAGTATGGGTGATTTAGTGTTTCAGTGAGCATAGGGCTATGACCCCTATGCCCTTGGGCGCATAAGAAAAACTAAGAAAAATAATATACTGGTTTGCATCCAGTCCGTGACATGGACCCATCCTGGAGGCAATTTTTGTGCTGATCCGCACCCAGTTCGCATCGCGGCCTGGTCGCATATTCACACTAAAAATTAAAAATTAGGGAAAATTATTTTTCACTACGGGTACTCTATAATCTAGGTTATACCCGTTCCCTACTCAATTTTTCCCCTGATCAAGAATATGAAGTCAAATTTTTGATATCATGCACGAATTTTGAGATATATGAAAATTACGATTATAGGCATTCTGAAGCATATTTTGGGGAGTTTTAATATCTCCTCGTTGGGAACATTCATCCCTGAATATCAAAGAAACATGCGTAAGAGGAGTAATTATAAAGATTTTAGCTCGAAATGAATGCAACAAATGCACTTAAACATCATTTTCAAAAATCTCAACATGAATGCCAAAATGACCATAAACTTGTTACCATAAACATAAATGCATGCAAAATGATATTAGGGCTGAAACTTAAGGCTTGAAATCATAAAAGGGACTTATATTAGTACCTCTATCTTAAGTAGAGTGAAAGAGATATGGGTATCACTTTCTCACCCAAGAAACTCCTAATATCCGACAGAGTTAAGGTGAAAGAGATATGGGTATCACTTTCTCATGTTCGCCTCGGCTTCCCATATGGCACTTTCAGCTTGCGGATTCCTCCAAAGGACCTTAACGGAAGCTACATCTTTATTTCGCAACCTCTTCATTTATCTATCCAAAATCTCCATCGAGATCTCCTCATAGGTCAAATTATCTTCTACAACACCCACAACATATAATGGCACTATAGCATTTGGGTCACCCACACACTTTCTCAACATGGACACATAGAAGACTGGATGAACCATATTCATCTCCATAGGCAACTCTAACTCATACGCAATCTTACCCACTTTCCTCAGAACTCTATAAGGACCCACAAATCATGGGCTTAATTTCCCTTTATTGCCCAACAGGACCACACTATTCATGGATGAGACTTTTAAGTAAACCCAATCACCAACCTTAAACTCAAGATCTCTTCTCCTCACATTGGAGTAGGATTTGTGTCTACTTTGGGCTGTTTTCAATCTCTCCCTTATCATCCTCATATTCTCCAAGGCTTCCATGACCAAATGTGGACATAGAAAAGCCATCTCCCCCACTTTAAACAATCCAACTAGGTATCTACAATGCCTACCATATAAAGGTTCAAAGGGAGTCATACCGATGCTTGAGTGGTAGCTATTGTTGTAGGCAAACACAATAAGTGAAAGATGTTTATCCCAAATATCCTTAAACTCCAAAATACAAGCTCTAAGAACATCCTCAAGAGTTTGAATAGTCCTCTCAGCTTGACCATCCATTTGAAGGTGAAAAGTCATGCAAAGCTTAACCTTAGTACCAAGACCTCTTTGGAAGGACCTCCAAAAGTGTGACGTGAATTGAACACCACGATCGGAAATGATAACAGAGGCACCCCATACAATCTAACCAACTCATGTAAATACAACTTGGCATAATCTTCGGCACCATAAGTAGTTTTGACCAGTAGAAAGTGAGCCAACTTTATCATTCTATCCACCACAACCCAAATAGAGTCAAAGTGCTTCCTGCAGTTATGCAACCCAACCACAAAATTGATGTTGATCTCTTTCCACTTCCAAGCAAGAATCCCTATGTCTTGGGCTAGGCCACCCGGCCTTTGTTGTTCAGCTTTCACTTGCTGGCAATTATGACATCTGGATATGAACTTGGCAATGTCCCTCTTCGTACCACCCCCCAAATAGACCTCCTTCAAGTCTCTATACATCTTTGTCGAAATGGGGTAAATAAAATAGGGTGAATTATGGGCCTCTTTCAAGATCAACTCCCTTAAATCATCAAAATTAAGTACACACAACCTACCTTGGTACCTAAGGGCACTATCTCCCTCTTTGAAGAAAACCTCCACTTTACCATCTTTTACCAGGGCCTTCAACTCTAACAATATGGGGTCAAGATCTTGTTTTACCTTTACCTCCTCAATCAAAGAAGCTTTAGAACAATCAACAACCACTACACTACCATTTTCAACCTCGTCTAATCTAACCAGTAATCTAGCTAACCGATGAACTTCTCTAGCCACCTTTTTGCCACTATCATCAACATGAGCTAGACTACCCATGGACACTCTACTTAAAGCATCAGCCACAACATTAGCTTTGCTAGGGTGATAATGCACAAACATATCATAATTTTTATGGAGATTTAATTACCTTCTTTATCTCAAGTCAAGATCTTTTAGGTGAACATATATTGGAGACTCTTGTGGTCAGTAAACATATCAATATGAACTCCATATAAGTAATGATGCCAAAGTTTCAAAGAAAACACCACGGCTGCCAATTCAAGATCATGGGTGGGATAATTCTTCTTATGCACCTTAAATTTTCTAGAGGTATATGCTATCACCTTGTTATTTAGCATTAGAACACACCCCAAACCAACTCTTGATGCATCACAATATACCATAAACCCTTCCAACCCTTTCGTTAGAGCCAAGATAGGAGCAGAGACAAGCTTATCTTTCAAGGATTGGAAACTCTTTTCATATTTATCGGTCCACATGTGTTTTGCCTTCTTTTGGGTCAACTTTTTCATAGGAGAAGCAATAGAAGAAAAACCATTCATAAACCTCTGGTACTAACTCACCAAACCCAAGAAACTCCTAATATCCGACAGAGTTAAGGGTGTAGGCCAATTTCTACTCACCTCTATCTTCTTAGGATCCAACTTAATCCCATCACCCAACACCACATGCCCTAGAAAAGCAACCTCTTTCACACAAAATTCAGAATTTTCATATTTAGTATACAACCTTTCCTCCCTTAAGATTTGTAACACAACCCAGAAGTGATTCACATATACTTCCTCATTCCAGGAATTAATCAATATATCATCAATAAAGACCACCACAAATATGTCAAGGTAGGGTTTAAAGACCCTATTCATGGGATCCATAAATATAGTCGATGCATTAGTCAATCCAAAGGGCATAACCACAAACTCAAATTGCCCATACCTAGTCCAAAAAGTTGTCTTAGGAATATCACACTCCCTCACCTTCACTTGTGGTATTCGGACCGGAGATTAATCTTAGAAAAGTGACTAGCCCCTTGTATTTGATCAGAAAGGTCACCAATCCTTGGTAAAGGGTACTTGTTCTTTATGGTAACCCTATTAAGTTGCTGGTAATCAATGTACATTCTAAGAGAACCATCTTTTTTCTTCACAAGTAACAATGGTGCACCCCAAGGTAACTTAATAGGCCTTATGAAACCCTTCTCCAACAAATCGCTCAATTGATCCTTTAATTCCTTCAATTCTGTCGGGGACATATAGTAAAGGGGAATGTAAATAGGTTGAGTGTCGGGAAGGAGGTCCATACCAAAGTCTATTTCTCTTTTGGGAGGAACAAAGGGAAGCTCATTGGGAAAGACATCAAGAAACTCATTAACCCCCGGAACCAACTCAATAGGAAGGACTTTTGGCTCAACATCCCTAACCCTCACAAGATGATAAAGGCAACCCTTAGAAAATCAACTTTTGGGCTTTAAGACAAGAAATAAATCTACCCTTGACCACCACATCATGAGTTTTCCACTCAATCACGAGCTCATTAGGGAATTGGAATTTATCCCTATAGGTACTACAATCAATAGAAGCATGATAGGCATGCAACCAATCCATCCCAAAAATGACATCAAAATCTACCATATCTAATTCAACCAAAATCACAAGGCAAGACCTTATAAAATATGAACATAGGACAATTTCTATAGACTCTTTTAGCAACAATGGACTCATAAATGGAGGTAGACACTTCATATAGGTCACACGATAATTCAGGACTCACATAAAGCATTTTGGCAATAAAAGGAGTAATGAAAGAAAGAGTGGCACCCAGATCTATCAATGCATAACATCAAAATAGAAATCCTTTAATATACCAGTGATGACATTAGGCACCTCATCTACCTCTTGCGTTCCTTGAAGTTGCATAGAATCTATTTTGCCTTAATGGACCCCCTTGTTGGCCTCCCTTTTCCCTTGGACTCGTATTAGCAACTTGGCCTTGTAGATGACCATCTCTACCTTTATTTTGAACATGAGGATAATCAATAACCTTATGACCCACTTCAACATAACCAAAGCAAGAATTAAAGTTTCTCAAATATGGGCCACTATGGTTTCTACTACACCTTTGGCACTTAGGGTGAGTCATACCACCATTACAACCATGAAATCTTAGATTGTCATTAGTAAACCTATTATTAGGAGCATTGGAAGACTCTTTGCCTTGGAACTTGTGGCCTTGGGGAAACCGTCAACCCTTGGAACCTTGGAAATCACCTTTAAAATGAGTTCTCTTGGACTCACCACTTCTTCTTTATATCACCTACTAGCATGGTGGTACAAGACTCCTCATTAACCAAGATGAACACTCCTGACACAAATTTGTTCATCCTTGATCTAGTTTCGGTAACCAATTGTGTAGCATACTTGGAGAGCTTGTTGAACTTGAGGGAATACTCCCTCACACTCATTGAACCATTAACTAAGTTAGACAATCCTCACAAAAAGTTATTCATCCTTGATCTGGGTTCGGCAACCAATTGTGGAGCATACTTGCAGAGTTTGTTGAACTTGAGGACGTACTCCCTCACACTCATGGAACCTTACTTAAGGTTCATAAACTCCATCATCTTACCCTTCCTTAGCTCGATAGGAAAGAACCAATTGAGGAATGCGATTTTGAAATCCTCCCAAGGAATAATATCATCATCTTTCCTCTCCAATTTCTATTAAGTGAATCAAATTTGGGCCACACCTGTCATGACCCAAGCCTAAGTCCTAGATATGACATGGAGCATTGGGAACCCAAATGGACCCCAAGCAAGCCTCTTAGAACATCATTACACATCCTTGGTCGCAGAAAAAATAAATCAAACATCAAGAGATAAAAGAATGGAGAAACCGGGGCTAAGGGAAAACACTTCCATATCATCATAATCAAGATACAAAAGTCAACTCATATCATAGAATACATAACATGTCCAACAACCACCTCTACTACATAGATAAGAGCGGTAGACAAGATAAAGCAAATGGGCTCACCCTTATAGTCAAATAGAATATAAAGAAGAGTGTCCCAATATAAAATAAGAGAGAGAGTAGACTAAGTCCCAGAAGTGGAGGACTCACCAACTAGCTTAAGTAGCACCAAACTAGCCACATCGGGGAAAACCAGTAAAGGGTAGCCAATTTGAACTCTTCCCAAAGTACCACATTACCAACTCGCTTCTCACCCTTCCATTGATCATACTATATTTTAACTACTCCTTTGAGTTGGTACACCACCAACTCTGCCTTTTCATTCGGCCCAACACCTATGATATTCAAGATTTTGTAGACCTCATTAATGAACTCTTATGGATCTTCATCCACCTTTGACTCATAGAAAATCAGAGGATTCAACCTTATGAAGTATCTTATCCTAGCTCCTGGGGTAGTACCATGAGGGACTTGGGTCCCTTGATTGACTTGGTTGGCCACCACTTGGGTAAGTATAGTGAGAGCATCCCGGAGCTCACCATTGGTAGGTTGCTCCTGGGAGTTTAGGCCCTTCATCCTTGAGTGTTTTGCATGATCTAGCATAGCAAAGAGCAATCATTAGGTGAAAAACACACTACAACTCTATAGCATGATGTAGAACATAAACAAGGGAAAATTTTCCTAAAACGCCTCATAGGCTGCTACTCATAGTCATGGAATGCTTCACAACCATGAATAGGACTCTAATTGACTTGGTAGGTTGGACTCTGAGGATCTATCAACCTAGTGCTCTGATACCAAGCTTGTCACGACCCAAGCCTAGGGTCTAGACATGACACGGTGTATGAGGAACCTGAAAGCACCCCAAGTAAGCCTCTTAGAGCATTATAACACATCCTTAGTCACGAAAAGAATAAATCAAGCATCTAGAGATAAAAGAATGGGGAAATCGGGGCTAGGGGAAAACACTTCCACATCATCATAATCAAGAGAAAAGAGTCAACTCATATCATAGATACATAACATGTCCAATAACTACCTCTACTACATAGATAAGAGCGGTGGCTAAGACAAAGCAACCAGGCTCACCCTCAAAGTCAAATAGAATATAAAGAAGAGTGTCTCAATACAAAAATAAGAGAGAGAATAGACTAAGGTCCCCAAAATGGAGGACTCACCAACTAGCTTGAGTAGCACCAAACTAGCCACGTGGAGAAGGATGATCAACTTGGGCATCGGTTCTTACATGGTGACATCATGTAAGAATAGAGTATGCATTAGTACATTTGAATGTACTAAGTATGTAGGATGAAATGCAACAATAGATAGGCATCATAATCAAAATGCATAATATTAAGCAATAGGTATAATTTACAATATGACATGTATGACCAATGCTTAAGTAACTCATGCTCATAGAGGATATCTTATGTGTAGAAGAGATAAAGCTAGTTATTCAAGGTATGAAACCTTTGGTGGTTGTATGATATAAACCCCTTACATGGTTGATGATAATCACACCTTATCAGTATGGTGATGAAGTATAAACCCCTCGAATGGTTGATGAGTATAAACCCCCAACATGGTTACTCCGGCTCTTATCCCCCCATATCGGGTATGGTCTAATGTAATACTTTATACAGAGTATATAATATACATAAGCTCATTTCATAATCAAATCATCATTCATATCATATCTCATGCTTTGGACCTTCAACTCCTTAAGAAAACACATCCAGACATTTTATCAAACACTTAGAGGGTGTGAAGTGGTAGTATAGAACTATGCAAATTAGAGATGAAATCATGCAAAAAAATCCATTTTAAAACTATCCATCAATAGTTACAACACCCTCAAGACATATACATCAAAACCCCTCATCAAATCTTACAATAGATCAAAGATTTATAGCTCAAAACATAGCAAAACAATCACAACTTTAAATAGCTTTAACATAGTGTGCAGTGAATTTCATAATGATCAAAACCCATTTGTAAATCAACTTTAAATCATGCAACTTATTAAAATAAGGCCTGGGTATCATGGGGGAAAGGAAACCATGACAGAAACCCACATACCTTAGCTTAGAGATGAACTTAGTGAAGATTGTAGATGGAGGCTTGAAGCTTGGAGGAGAACCTTCAAGAAGAACCTTAACTTTGGATGAGGGTTTGAAACCTGCATTTGGGAGTGAAAATATGGCTAAGTGATTTGAGTGAGTATTGGGGAATGTTTGTGATATGTGGGTAAAATAAAGCTAAGTATAGATAAAAATATGTTTGGGAACACTTAGGCCTAAGACCCCTAAGCCTTGGTCCAAGATAGAAATCAGTGGCAGTGAACTACAATGGTTCGTGATGCAAACCTATCATGGAGGCCAAATTAACACATGACACACAGCTGTCGCAGATCGTATCTGAAAAATAAAAATTATGAAAATTGAAATTGCTAATCATTTACTCTAATGTCGGGGTTAGACCCTTTCCCCCCTAATTTTTACCTCCTGAATAAGAATATGAAGTCATATTTTTTAAATAGCATACAGATTTTGAGATACATGGAATTTAAAATTTTGGGCATTTTGAGGCACACTTTTGGGAACTTTTTGGGTTGTTTCAACACCTTTGAGTTGGTAGGCTACTAACTCTACTTTTTCTTTCAAATTAACCCACATAATAGATAGTACTTTATACACCTCATCGATAAGCTCTTTGGGATCCACTTTCGGCTTGGATCCATAGAACTTCGGTGGGTTTATTTTTGTAAAATCACTCACCCTAAAGGCTAGAGTCAAAGCATGAGGGATTTGGGCCTGTTAGTTCATTTGGTTAGTCATAGCATGGGCTAACATTGTGATAGCATCTCAGAACACGTCTTGGGATACCCTTCTATCTTGAGGAGCTTGAGCGAGAGGGGTCGGTTGCTTGTCACGACCTAAGCCTAGGTGCTAGACGTGACATGATGCAAGAGAAACCTGAAGGAACCCCAAGAAAGCCTCATAAAGCATCCTTACACATCCTTAGTTGCGAAAGCAATAAATTAAGCATCAAAGATAAATGAATGGGGAAACCGAGGCTAAGGGAAATGCTGGCACAATATCTTGGTCAAAAGACCAGAGTTAAACTCATATCCTAGATACATAACATGTCTAACAAACACCTCTAATGCATAGATAAGAACGGGAGCAAAGACAAAGTAACCGAGGTCACCCTCACGGTCATAATAAACAATAAAGATGGATGTCTCAATATATAATAGAAGAAGTGTAGACTAGGTCCCCGAAGTGGAGGGCTCATCAACTAGCTTGAATACCATCGAAATAGCCACATAGAGGAGGATGATCAACTTGAGCACCGGTTCCTACATGGAGACATCATGTAGGCATAGAGCATGTGTTAGTACGTTTGAATGTACTACAATACAACCATAGATAGGCATCATAATTAAAATGCATAATATTAAGCAATACGTATAATATACAATATGACATGAATGATCAATGCTTAGGTAAAACATGCTTAAGTGACTTATGCTCATATAGGATATCATATGTGTAGAATAGACCAAGTTAGATTTCAAAAGTACAAACCCTTAGGTAAGTTAGTGATGATGCCGCTTCTTCACTTAGGTGGTGAAGTACTAACCCTTCACTCTGTTGGTGATAATATTACCTCATCACCTAGGTGGAGAAGTACAAATCATTCCCTTAATTGATGAGTACAAACCCCCATCTCGGTTAGTGATAATGCCACCCTATCACAAAGGTGGAGAAATACGAACCATTCCCTCGATTGATGAGTACAAACCCCATCTCAGTTATCCTGGCTCTTAGTCCCCCCGATTGGACATGGTCTAATGCAACACTTTTATATAGAATATATCATTTACAAAAGCTTATTTGACCATCACATAGTCAATAATATCATATCTTATGCTTTGGACCTTCAGCTCCTCAAGAAACTACATTCGGACAGTTTATCAAGCACTTAGAGTGTATGGAATGCTAGTATAAAACCATGAAATATAGAGATGAAATCATGCAAGAAAATCCACTGTAAAACCATAAATCAACACCTTGCAACATCCTTAAGAAATATACATCAAAACCCCTCCTTAATCTTATAATAAATATAGGATTTATAGCTCAAAACATAGCAAACAATCACAATTTTACATAGCTTTAACTTAGTGTGCAGTGAATTTCATAATAATCAAGACTCATTTGTAAATCAAATTTAAATCATGCAATTTAGTAAAAGGAGGCTTGGAGTATTATAGATGAAACGAACCCATGAAAGAAACCCACATACCTTAGGTCTAGAGTTGCTTGGAATTGATATTAGGAAGAATAGAGGCTTGGAAATGATCTTGGAATCCAATTTTGTTCTTGAGTTTCCTTGAAATTGATATTGGGGCTTTATGGAGGCTTTTGAGTGAATTGAGAGTGTATTTGAGATGAGAGTAATGATTTTGATCCTTTGGAATATTGTTTAGGTCTTTTAGGAAGGTTAAGATAGCATTGGAAGTCTAAAAAGGGCATTAGAGTAATTAAAATTTACGAAGACGCCATAGGTGAATAGATGGAAAAATTGGAAAAGTGTCATATCATTGGAGACTTGACCAATGATGTGGAACTCCACGGGTCATGTGGAGTGCCCGTGTGAAGTGTCTAAGTGAAAAAAATTAAAGTTGGGAAACTTAGAAAAAATTGACGTCTCGTCACATTGAAGGACCATCTCACGGGACATGTGATGCTTCACGGTCTGTTTAATGGTCCGTTACACTACACTTGGTTGGAAAAATGAGGCCAGGCCATCTCAGGCCCAGGCCACATTAGCTGTCCCCATTCAAACGGCTAGTCAAAGGTTCCCATGGCACCACCCTTAGCCACAATTTTCCCATGCCCAACAAGCCTCCTTGACACACCTTGTGATCCCTCCACACAGTCAGTGGCAAGCCACATGGACAGTGCCACTAGCTGTGTCACCTTCCTTAGGCAAAAAATGGCCCTTTCCAACCCCAAGTGACCCAGACATCCCACCCAAGGGCACACTGGCCGTCAAGCTGCCCATGTGAGATCATTGCACTAGAGGGCCTCACAAAAACGATCATAACTCCTTCATCCGATCTTGGAATGAGGTTTTCGAAAGCTAACTCAAAGGGATTTCATTTGACATTTCATAGGCCACCAATTCTAAATGTGATAAAATTTATGCTAGTTTAAAGTTAACTAAGTGTTGAACTCATTCATGTACTAGGAGTCTCTTATGAACCTAATACACCCCCAACCTAACCAAATCAGGCATGAAACATGGATATATAAGAGCATAAGGTTACAGGGTGTCATATTACTCCTCAGAAGTATGAGCTCTCCTTAGTCTTCCCTTTGGATTTGGCATGATCTAGAAGGAAACAAGAGCATTCGTTAAGGGAAAATGCCTATAGTTACACCTAAAGCAAGATATAGATAATGAAGAAGTGAAACATTTCGTAAAATGCCTCATCGCCTCCTATTCACAATTGTGACGCATTTCACAACCATGAATAAGACTCTAATCAATATGGTGTATTGGATTTCTGAGGACTATTAACAACCTAGTACTCTGATACCAAGTTTTTCATGACCCTAGCTTAGGGCCTAGACATGACATGGCGAATGGGAACTCGAAGGGACCCCAAACAAGCCTCTTAGCATATCAACTACACATCCTTGGTCATGGAATAAAAATAAACCACAACAAGAGATATAAATACAGGGAAGGGGATTGAGAGAAGTTTTTGATAATCATAAAAGCATATAAGAGTCAAGCTCATAGCATAAGTACATCATAATATTCAACTACATCTCTAACATGGAATGGAGCGGGGGCTAAGACACTTTCCAGGCTCACCCTCATAATAACAAGAGTTTAATATAAAGAAGTCTCAAAATAGCAAGAGTAATGTAGTTAGTGTCCTCGAACTTAAGGACTCACCAATGCTTATCTTCGAAGTACCGAACTACCCACGTGGAGGATGATCAAAGAGAGCTCCGATCCCTACATGGTTATATCATGAAGGCATAGAGTATGTTTGATTGCACTAAGTATGCCGGATGCAATGCAAAAAGACATAAGAGAATATAGTCCACATGCATAATTTTAAGGAATGGATATATAATCTCAATATGGCAAGCATGATCTATTCTCATGATATAACATGCTTGTAAATCATTCATTTTGCACAATATATATAGCATACTTATGTGGTAAGAGACCGTAACTGACATAGACTAAGTAGCTACAACTTGGAGTCAAAGGCATGACACCCCTTCGGTCAGGTGGATAGGTATGACTTCCCCCCGACTAGGTGTGGTCTAGTTACCAAGGAAAACCAAACATGATAACATCAATAGATGGATCCACTAGTATAGCAAGGGTAATAATCATAATAATCATAATCATATGGTGGCACATAGTTTAGAGACTAAAGTCTTTATGTAAGGACCCCTTGAGTCGAGCCCTCATCTTAAGCCTCAATCAGTGCTAAGTCAAATCCCATGGAATATTTGAAATAATCATAATTGTATAACTTGTAAGAAATATGGAAACATGATAGGAGTAGCTCTTGAAACATGTTTTCCTCTAGTTGTGAGCCTAACTTGAACATGAGAGTAGATCATAATAATATATCAACCCTTTTTTTAACATAAATGGCTCACAAGATGTAAAATTCTTGAAATAGGGCTTAACTTGATACTTGTAAAATCATATATGATTTTCATGAATTCAACACATACTTGAAAGCCCTTAATCATCATATAGTCACATGACTTGTAAATCATGAAATAGATATTCAATAAATTGAGAATTCTTGTCATGTCATTTTATCAAATACTTGGTGGGTTCATGATCCTAGTTTAAAATCATATAATTCAAGAGTGAAATAATATGAGTAAATTAAATGAGAATCAACCCACCAACATGTAGTAAAACTCTCATGTAAGGTACCTTGAAATCCATTATAAAACCTCATGATAAAGCATAGCTTCATAGCTCAAAACATGCATAGTTCCAATGGATATAATCAAATCATGGTATAAGCTTGAAATAGATAGTCATGCATAATCAATCAATATTTCATAAAACACCAACATAATTTATGCTTAAAATTGATAATAAAAGATACTTATAGGTAATATAACTTGGAAATATGCAATTTTCAAGAAAAGGGAAGATTGGACTCCATGGGTGAAAGGACCCAACGGATGAAACCCACATACCTAAAAACTTAAATTCTTTGAGGTGAACTTGAAATAGTCTTAGATGTTGAAATGAATCCTTGAGTTTCAAAGTTGAGCTTGAGATCCTTAGATTTGAATGAGAGAATTGATAGTGACTTAGAGGGGTTTGAGAGAGGTTTTTGTGAGTTATAGAGTTGAGAAATGACTATATGTTAGGATTTTAGAGTACCTTCTCATCAGTCTTTAAATATTCTTAATATTATAGTAGTTTGTATAGAGATTGAGAGATAATTTTTAGGGTTTTACTTTGCGACTCAAATTTGGGGATTTATATTCACATGTGGATTAATTTCATTATTCAAGCTTGTGACACAGATTTCAAAAAAGGGTTTCCTTGTTCTTCAATTTGATTGGGTAAGAAATTAAAACACCCTAAAATATGCTTTAGAAAGGCCCATAATCATAACTTCCATATATCTCAAAAATCCATGCGTGATATTAAAAATTTGACTTCATATTCTCAATCAAGGGGAAAAATTGAGTGGGAAATGGGTATAATCTAGATTTTAAAGGATCTGTAGTGAAAAATACCTTTTTCTAATTTTTGTAAAATAATGTCAGTTTCCACCCAAGCTGCGATGCGTTTGGGGTGAAAATCTGTGTTAATTTTGTCTTTGCGTTGGGCCCATGTCGCGGACCAGACAAGGACCATTGTTAATTTTTTCTTAATTTTCCTGTGTCGTCCAAGGGTATTGGGGTCATAGCCCTTTGCCCACTTATGCGTAAAAGCACCTATACTTAGCTATTTTTCAAATCAATATCACTCAAAACCCTCGCAAAAACCTTTCTAAGACTTAACTAAGTATCTTATTCAAATTTCAAGGATTTCAAGCAAACTTTAGAACTCAAGGATTCTCTTCAAGCTCTAAGTTCTCTTCAAGCTCATCTGAAAAAAACTCAAGTTTGAGGTATATGAATTTCATCCATTGGGTCCTTTCACCCATGGAGCCCAATCTTTCATTTTGTAAATATTGCATATTTTTAAGTTGTATCATATATAAGTATCTCTTATTATGGATTATGGTTATAAATTATGTTGGGGTTTTATGAAATGTTGAATGATTATGCATGTCTATCTACTTCAAGCATATACCATGAATTGGTTTAGTCTATTGAGACTATGCATGTTTTGAGCTATGAAATTATGATCTATTATGTGATTTCAAGATTGATTTCAAGGTTCCATACATGAAGGTTTTACTATATGTTGGTGGGTTGACTTGCATTGAGTTTTCTCATACTATTCCACTCTTGAATTCCATAAATTTGAACAAGCATTATGAACCCACCAAGTGTTTGATAAAATGTCATGACAAGGATTCTCATGCTATTTATGATCTATTGCATGATTTATAAGTCAAGTGACTATATGATGATTAAGTATTTGCATGTATGTATTGAATACACGAAAAGTATCTATGTTGTGCAAATAGACGACACCTTATTGAGGGGGTGAAATGCCTCAATCACCTTTTTGAGGGGATGGCATGCCTCAATCACCTTGTTGAGGGGGTGGTATGTCTCAATCACCTTGTTGAGGGGGGTGACATGCCTTAATCACCTTATTGAGGGGATGACATGCCTAAATCACCTATTTAAGGGGGTGATATGTGTCAATCACCTTGTTGAGGTGGTGATATGTGTCAATCACCTTGTTGAGGGGGTGATATTCCTCAGCCACCTTGTTGAGGGGGTGACATGCCTCAATCACCTTGTTGAGGGGGGTGACATATCTCAATCACCTTATAAGGGGGTCATATGTCTTGGATTCCAAGTTGTAGTTCACTTGGTCTATATTGGTTATGGTCTTTTCCCACACATATGATATGTACTATGCAAGTTGCATGAATTACAAGCATGTTTTACTTCAAGCATTGATCATGCATGCTATATTGAACTTTTACTTATCCATTGCTTATAATTATGCATTTTGACTTTATCGGCTTACGTCTTGTTGCATTGTATCCTACATACTTAGTACATTCAAAATTACTAACACATACTCTATGCCTACATGATATTACCATGTAGGGACCAGAGCACCTTTTGATCATCCTCGATGTGTCTAGTTTAGTACTTTAGAAGATAAGCTTTGGTGAGTCCTCAAGTTCGAGGACAATATCTATACTACTCTTGATATTTGATATTTCTTTGTGCTAAACATTTGTTACTATGAGGGTGATCCCAGAAAGTGTCTGGGTCCCACTCCATTCTACGTTAGAGGTGTTGTTGGATATTTAATGTACTTATGCTATGAGCTTGACATTTTTATGCTTTTATAAATATCAAGACTTCCCTTAGTCCCGCTTCCCTTATTTATAACTCTTATGTTGTTTATTTTTCATCCGCAACCAAGGATGTGTGAATGATATGTTAAGAGACTTGTTTGGAGAACCCATGGGGTTCCCATTCACCGTGTCACATCTAAACCTAGGTTTGGGTCGTGACATAAATCTTCCATATCTTCTAATTTTATTGGTTATTTATGTTTCCCAGCCATGAGTAGCTAAACCCACAACTTGGGATTGTGGGAACCATGAGTAACTAGCTTAATAACCCAGATTGTTTGCACTTCTTGAGTTGGCTATTTGCATGTATTATCTATTTCCTTCATTTTGTTTGTTGTTTAATGATGGCCAACATTAAATCCCGCCTAGTGTCATGATCCCGATCAAAGTAGTGATGAATAGAAAAAGAAAATGGATGACAGAATTTGAATGATGTGTTCTTGTCTAATCAACCAAACCCGGCCAAAGAGAGGGTGACTAGGACAATAAGTAATGGTTAGTTTGGCACACTATAGTAGCTGACTAAGAGTCATAGTGAAATTTAACATTCTCCTTTGTCCAAGGGTTGGAAAAACTTAAGTTACTGTGTTGCATGCAATTTCCTAATTTAGGTTTGTTATCTGGAGTGTTTGAGTTAGTGAATCATGGGGAAAATATCCCAAGTTACTCTCCAATTTGAGTGTATCTTTGTTTTATTAGTATAGTTTTATTTTACTACCAACCATTGCAAACCCCATCCCCTTCTTTTAGAATAGAGTTATTTGATGCTTGAATTGATTGTTTGTGAATCAATGTGGCAAAGCCCCATATTCCCTTGACATTTGACATAACCTATGCTTAGGTTTTATATTTGAAAATGATCACTTTATCCACAAAGTGAGAGGTACGATTTGAGCATGATTAGCACATACATATAAATTTTGTGGGCATAGCTTGCCTTTACCAAATTGATTAGCAGTTTTACACAGGTTGTTACATCAACCAAACAGCTTTATAGAATGTCTGACATGTCATAGCGCTCAATGCGTGGATCTACGAGTACGCCTCCAATGTACCAATAGATGTAGTTGTTAGTGCTAGAAATCATATTCTCAGAATGTTAAATTGGCATGTAGTTGGTGTGAGGCCAAAATACGAGTATTTCATGTCTACAATTTTTAGTGAGGTATTAATAAATTTCTATTAATTATTTTTGCCAATGTTTGGCAGTTTAACTGAAATCTAATAATTTGAATTTTTTAGGTTGATTGTTCTAACATGGTCCCTATTGCTGAAGAACTAGCAACATTGGATTTGCTAGCCATCACTAATCTACCATCGAATGAACAATCTTCGTCTAGCACACAAAGTGTATCGTCCCGCCAACACAGTAACGTGCATAATAGTGAGCCAACTGGATTCGAGATTTTGCTTTGAAAGTCAAAGCGACTCAAGACTACAGCATCTTAGCCTCCACCAAAATAGCGGAAGGAACTACACATTGAAAAAACATTCAAAATGCACCTTCAAAGTCGAAGAAATCTGTGAACTTTTTTGTAAGTCCAAAAAAATCAGCGTCATGGCCCAAGCCATCTGAAGCTTCACAATCTTCATCAACTTATTCCAAAGGGAGTTCTGTTGAAGACATAAAGCAAGTGAAGAAATTTGTCAAGAAATATAAAAGTATCAAAAATATTTTAAATTCAATAAATGCTGACAGATTTTTACTTAATAATTTTTTCCGTTTCAATGTGGATAGAAGATTTAATGTTGTAGAGTCTTTGATAAACTTAAAGACTAGTGAGATTTTGAATGTTTTAGAGTGTCACCTTATAAGGAGTATGTTGATTTTCACCATCAAGAAAACACCCATGCACAAACCAATGAGTTATCAATTATTTTATTAAAAATATACATGATACATGTACTTTATTCATCTACTTATGACACTTTATTCAAAAAAATATATAAAAACAAAACAATATACCAATTGATAAGGTATCAGCCAAGTTAAAATAAGTATCATAAAATTGATTTAACTACTTATAATACCTACCTTTAGTTCATTGTTAATATTAGTTATGCTTAAGCAAAGTATCAAATTTAGATTTTATTAGTATTTAACGACTTCTTCAATTCAATAAAGAATCAGACTACACACCTGATCATTTGTCAATATTTTCTTATTTCATTTTTTCTCAATTTATCAAAACATTTTTATAATTCCATATGTAGGAGTTGGTGGACCATCTATTCCAGAAAGGCATAAAGAACCTGACCAACGAGGTCAAAATTTCTCATTCTCTAAAGATGGTTGCACAGATGTGAATCAAGATACAACAACTGACATGGAAGTCAACACTGATGATAATAAAGTTGTCGATCATGCAAGTGATATCCTTGTGGTCCACACAGTTGATGACGCACTTGCTTCGAAAGTAAATGAAAACACCATAGATGACATCTATGTTTCAGTTGTTGCCAGAGTTAGGGAAGAAAATACTACTTGTCCATATTTTGAGGTATGTTTAATAAATAATTCTAGATCTTAATCAAAAAAATCTTCTGGAAAAGATATCATGCAATAATTTTACTTTCATGCATCTAGATCAATATTGAAAGCTTCTGAATATTAGATTATCACTAAAGATCCAGTGGATGAAAAATATTTCTATGTAGGAAGACATGTATATGATAGACAAGATTACTCTCCAATGTGTTGTGCACAAACATAAATCTATCTAACTAGTTATTTTTCTATTTCAAAAGGCTGGCACATCTGCTGTATCAATGGAAGACCTAAAAAACTACCCGGATAATCTAGGCATTACTATATCGGAGCACTCAGTAAATGTACGGAAGAATAGTACCACATTAAACAATATATCATTTGTAAGACAACATATTATATACATAATCAAACATTAGATTATATTTATCTAGAAATAACGTCTATTTGTCATACTGCATAGGACTTATCGCATAGCACGTCAATATCAGAACTAACAAACAAAAAGGTAGAGGCAATATTAAACTAACTACGCGAATCCATAACAGCAAAACCATTGCAAACTGCCACGCAGGAACAACTTCTCTGTGATCAGTTTCTTCTTTGGGACAGTCAGCAACCAACCACCCTCCCATGCAAAGAAATTATTTTAAATGATTCATCAAAGACCCCAGCACAACGCAGCAGGTGTTGCTCAAAATTTTGTCAGTCATTGTTCTTGCTAAATTTTAGTTCAAGTGACAAGGAGAAGGAGACAATTGCCTACAAGTATCATTAGAAGTTCACATTCGATGGTTATGGCATTTGCTATGACCCTCCAATGGAGCTAATATCAGATTATGATATTTGGCTTGAAAAAGGACTACATAGACAACGTTCCAAGAGGTAAGTCCCTTTAAACTCCATAACAGAAAATTACGCCATGTTTAGACTTATTTTTCATTTGTTTTTCATATTGTCTTAGAAAATCAAAAGATGATCATTACAAGGTTGGACATGCATCTATTGGACCTTTAAAGATTGGTTTTATGGTTTATGCCCTAAAGGCATGAACTGATTCTACAAGATATCACTAAAAAATAACTGTTAGAATGATGAGGTAAGTTGTTTTGTCTATCATTGATGCCTATCTCACTGTGTTGATACCTTATCCTTAAAAAAGTACACAAGTGATGATACTTGAATGTTGTCTGCCATGATACTTGCCCAAAGTTTGTTATTCACTGTTCATACTTGTAATACTATGTCACAACCCAAGCCTAGGGCCTAAATATGACATGGTAAATAGGAACCTGAAGGTACCCCAAACAAGCCTTTTAGCATATCAATAACACATCCTTGGTCATGAAAGTAAAATAAACAACACCAAGAGATATAATAAATAGGGAAGTGGGACTAATGGATATTATGATATTCATAAAAGCCTAAAAGAGTCAAGCTTAAAGCATAAGTACATCATAATATCCAACAACACCTCTAGCTTGGAATGGAGAGGGGACAAGACACTTTCCAGGCTTACCCTTATAATAGCAAGTGTTCAACATAATGAAGTCTCAAAATAGCAAGAGTAATGTAGATAGTGTCCTCAAACTTGAGGACTTACAAAAGCTTATCTCCAAAGTACCAAACTAGCTGCATCAAGAATGATTAAAGTAGATCTGGTCCCTACATGATAATATCATATAGGTATAGAGTATGCGTTAGTGCATTTGAATGTACTAAGTATGCGAGATGCAATGCAACAAGACATAAGCCAATATAGTCAAAATGCATAATCATAGGCAATAGATATATAATCTCAATATGGCATGCATGATCAATGCTCATAATAAAACATGCTTACATATCATTCATCTTGCACAATATATAGTATACATATGTGGGAAGTGACCTTAACCAACATAGACCAAGAAGCTTCAACTTGGACTCCGAGGCCTGAGTCCCTCTCAATTCAGCTGACCGGGCATGACACCCTCTGGTGAAGTGTGGTCTACTTGCCAAGGCAAACCAAACATGATAACAAGACTCGATAGAACCACTAGTACAGCAAGGGTAATAATCATAATCCTATGGTGGCATATAGTTTAGAGACTAAAGACTTTATACAAGGATCCCTTGGGTCGAGCCCCCATCTTATGCCTCAATCGGTGCTAGGTCAAATCCCATAAAATACTTGAAATAATCATACTTTAGTCATAACATCAATTGCTTGTAAGAACATGACTTGAGTAGCTCATAAACATGTTTGACTTCTAGTAGTGAGCCTAACTTGAACATGAGAGTAGATTATAATCATACATGAACCCTATGAATGGCTCACAAGAGGTAAAAATCTTGAAATAAGGCTTAACTTGATACTTGTAAAGTCATAGATACACTAGTATCGCATACCCACCAAGTGTTTGATAAAATGTCTAGTTAATATATCATGAGTTGTTGAAGGCCTAATGCTTGGCACATGAGTTAAGTGACTTTATGATGATAAAAGGGTGATATTAATATGTTGATTTCATGAGATGTATCTGCTGTGTTTAAGTTGACCATAACCAATTGAGGGGTTGGTACCTCAATCACCTTGGATGGGGGTGGTAAGCCATCAACTAATTGAGGGGTTGGCACCTCAATCATCTGGTATGGGGTAGTAAGCCATCAACCAATAGAGGGGTTGGTACCTCAATCACCTTGGATAGGGGTGGTAAGCCATCAACCAATTGAGGGCTTGGTACCTCAATCATCTCGGATGGGGATGGTAACCCATCAACCAATTAAAGTTCGTACCTCAATTACCTTGGATGGGGGTGGTAAGCCATCAACCAATTGAGGGGTTGGTACCTCAATTACCTCTGATAGAGGGTGATCATGTCCATCAACTAATTGAGGGGTTGGTACCTCAATCACTTCCAATGGATGGTGGTCATGTCCATCAACCAATTGAGGGGTTTGTACCTCAATCACTACTAAGGGGTGGTCTACCTTAGAATCCAAGTACTAAGTTGTTTGGTCTATGATGAAGATCTATTCCTATACATGCAATATGTTCCATATATAAGCATGTTTACTTCAAGTATCATTCATGCATGTCATATTATTAGATGATCATCTATTGCTTAATTATACATTTTGTCTATGTCTCCTATCTATTGTTGCATTACATCCTACATACTTAGTACATTCAAATATTTAGAGGTGTTGTTGGATAAGTTATGTAATGATGCTATGAGCCTTGACTCTCTTGACTCTTTTGATACTTTTTGATATGAAAGAATCCCGTTAGCCTCATGTTCCCTTTTTACTATCTCTTATTATTGTATTATTGCTTTCACAACCAAGGATGTCTAATGATATGTTTAGAGGCTTGATTGGTTTTAGGTTCCTCATTCACTATGTCACGTCTAGGCCCTATGCTTAGGTCGTGACAAACTTGGTATCAGTGCACTAGGTTGTTAATGATCCTCGACATCCAACATACCATGTTGATTAGAGTCTTATTCATAGTTGTGTTTGCACCACATCATTGAGTAAAAAGGCTATAAGACATTTTAGGAAATGTTTCCTTTCTTCTTACTCTATGTCATGCCATAGAAGTTAAGTTAAGGTCCCCCCTAATGGTTGTTCTTTGCTATACTAGATCATGCCTAACACAAGAGGAAGAAGAGCCCATACACCCATGGAACAACTGGCTCATGGTGAACTCCAGGATGCTCTCACTTTGCTAGCTCAAGTTATGGCTAATGAAGCCAATAAAGGGGCCCAACACCTCATGCTCCTACTCCAGCATCTCGGGTAAGGGACTTTATGAGGATGAACTTACTGAAGTTTTATGGGTCTAAAGTGGATGAGGACCCTCATGAATTTAATGATGAGTTATATAATGTGTTGCCTATCATAGGTGTGAGGTCGGAAGAGAAGGCAGAGTTGGTGGATGTTCAACTCAAGAGGGTGGCTCAAATATGGTACACTCAATGGAAGGAGGAGAAGGGGAACAACAATGTAGTTCTATGGGAGGATTTTAAGGCAACTTTCCTCAATCGGTTCTGCCCTTTTGAGCTTATAGAGGCCAAAATGATAGAGTTCATAAATTTGAAGCAAGGGTCTTTGACCATGAGGGAGTATACCCTCAAGTTCAACCAACTCTCAAAATATGCTCCACGTGTAGTTGCCGACCCAAGGTCTAGAATGAACAAGTTCGTGATGGGTGTATCTGACTTGGTGAGTGATGAGTGTCGGTCTGCTATGTTGATTAGTGACATGGATTTGTCCTGCTTGATAACTTATTCCAAACAAATAGAGGGGGAAAAGTTGAGGAAGAGATGAGGTCATGAGGCTAAGAAGGCCCGTTTTGATGGTAAGTTCCAAAGTCACCAAGATGGTCAGTTTCTTCAAGGCCAAGGGTCTTCTCATTCTCCTAGTGGGAGATTTGCCAATGACTACCCAAGTCCCCAAAAGGGTAGTGGTGTGATGCCTAAACTCATGTGTCCAAAGTGTATTAGGGGTCATGGTGGCCCATTCTTGAGGGATGCTAATGCTTGTTTTGGTTATGGGGAAGTAGGCCATAAGATGATTGATTGTCTATGAAATCGTCAAGAACCAACCCCGTGGGTCGTGACTAGAGCCCGGATTGGGCCTCTAAGCACACTCACAAAGCCGAGTTGCAGATAGCTGACTTATATCGACATAAATATTGAACACTGCCTCAGATACTATGAAACACATCACCAAGTATAACAAAAGCCGACAAGGCTATGTTTCAAGTCTATAATTTTTTAAAAATTTGCCAGAGTTTCGTTTGTTTTACGGACTATTCAAAATAACCCTGCACTCAGAAAATACCAACAAAGGCAACACAGGGCCAACAAAACACATATATATATATGTATGTGTGGGCCGACAAGGCCGCCATGGCTGGTGAACCGCCCAACACACACATCATACAAGTCTAATCGAATGGACTGGACACAACCCACACCCATATACATCCACAGACCTCTAAATAAATTGACAGAATTATAAGATAGCACAGGACCCCGCCGTACCCCTGAACAAATATATACAATGCAACGAATGAATATATATCAAAAGGACTCCAAAGTAGGTGGAACACTCCAAATAGCAGAAAGGTGTCCTAAACCGGTAGATCACCAAGCTGTACGTTGGCACCTGCGGGGCATGAAACGCAGCCCCTAAAGAAGGGGGGTCAATACGAAATATGTACTGAGTATACAAAGCAGAAGATACAGAACATAAATCCGAGTAATAATTAAAACAAAAGTATGAAAGGTGAATACATACCCAAAAATATTTAAATGTTTACTTTCAAAATACAAATCATACATAGGGCACAGGAAATATGGTCGCCCGCCCGTCGATGGCGCCATAACATAGCATAACATCAGAATGTTTGAAATCTCCAAATCCCCATCAAATCTCACAACACTGCATAATGCCAAACACAGCATAACGCCCTACAAAAGTGGGACCCGGCCCTCGAACGAGGAGCTCGATGAACCATAAACACAGTATAACACCAGAGTATAACATAATGCGCACGACAACCAACCGACCCAGGAACCGACGAACGATATCATAGTAGTAGGTACGAGCAGACTAGTGAGTAAACATATGCATAAAATTATTGTCATAAATCCAAAAGATAATTAGAATAGTCATATTTGAAAGCAGAATAATAATTATTATATATTCTTTCAAAAGTTATCGAGATTGCATAAAAGAGCATCACGGGACCCACAAATAGGTGGAGACCCGAGCTGGCCCAGCCTATGAAAAATATACTCATCCTAGATCATACAAGCTCCTACGAGAATTTCAAAGAAATTCGAGCTTTTTGGTAAAAGTTATGAGCATTGAAGTTTTAGAATCGTTAAAGAATAAATTCTTCTAAAACTAATTAGCTTCCATATACCCTTTGCAACTTATGAATTCCAATGACATAAGGATCAATATTATGACATATTAACACAAGAATACCAAGGAATAAATAACTAACCCAACAACATCAACAACCAATCCGAAAGGCAATATAACAATAATAGCTCTTTTTTTCCTCATTCAATAACATTCATAAATTTGATTCCACGGCTTACCTTTAGGCCAACATCGATGATTATACATTCAAATAATAACCCGAATCCACTTGCCTTATATAAAGTCTCGAAGCACACCAATTTCGAAGCTCTTTCCTTTCTAAGACGCTTCAATTCACCAAAATCTATTCAACTATAGCATCATAATTACATAACGAATGCAACGACGCTAAAATTAATTAAGTCGGGTAAAAAGGGTAAAATGGTCCAAAAATTTTGTTGCTTGAAAAATACCATCTAAATCTGGAAGTTTATACATGAAAATGTTCCCCAAGTGATAAGGAATTCAATGGCAAAAATTATTTCAAAAATAGAGCTAGTATGAGGAAGAAATCGCATGTTAAACTTTTTAAAATATATTAAAAATGCAGCAGTAAATCAACAATTTACCTCAAACGACGCATCAAAATCAATTTCTGAAGCTCTCAGGTTGTTGTTCTCAGAAAATTATACAACTTAGCCTTTTGAATCACACAAAATC
>DF359927.1:32418-46712 GCA_000787875.1 Solanum virginianum
ACCTGCAGGCAATTCGGACACTAAATTGAGAGAGAAATTGAGGTTTTATGTTTTGGGCAAGATTTGCAACATTCTGCAAAAATTCTGTAGCTTTAAAGTGGAAACCAAGTCTGCCACGTGGCAGAACCTGATGGTGCCATGTCAGACACCCACTTCAACATTTTCAGCAATCTCTCAAACTTATATTTGATGCTCCGACCTCGTCCAAAGTTGAAAAAAATACAATCAATATATGAAATTATATCAGAAACAGCATTCCAAACTCAATGGTGTAGTCAAAATGTTCAACAGAGATTATTTTATTCCAATGTGGGTCCCATTTCCCAATATCGAAATCTATCGATAGGTCAAAAAAATACACGAAAGCCATGAAAATTGAACGACAGATCCTCTTAGACCAAAATGGATGTTCCAAATCCAACAGAATGGTCAGAATTTGAAATTGAGGCCTCCTTGACCCAATATCCAAGAAAGCTCGTTAAAACTAGTTTCGGATTCAAAAACTCAAAATGTTCTTAGAAGTTCTAAAAATTACAACTAAGTCATTTCTAGCATAAGTTTGACCATCTAAAACTATTAAAATTTTTAGAATTCCAATTCGAGCTTCCGAACCCCAGAGGTTGTCCAATGACAAACTTTGGCTCTGGTAACAACTAAAAATGCAACTTCTGACCTAAAATCTTCATTTTAGCTCCAAATTAAATTCTGCATGTTCCCCTAGACCAGATTCGGCATTCCGGAGCTAATGAAATTGACAAAATCCCGACAATTAAAACTCAAAATGGATAGAAAACTTAAATTTTCCATCTTCCAATTAATTTCAATTTTTGTCCCAAATTTTCCCAATTGTTCCAATGCATGAAATACGGGTTCCAACATCCTCCCCCCTTAGAACATTCATCCTCGAATGTTAAACTAGCTTTATGAGTCATACAAACAGTTTGGGGGGAGTTTCCTTTTCAACTACCACAACCATACATTCATTGATCAACCATTTACTTATCAAATAACAAAGTCAAGCGAAGACTTGAATTACCTGTAGGCGCTGAAAACAAGTGAAGATACTTCTTTTTTATCTGCTCCTCAGCTTCCCAGGTCATTTCCTCTTGGTTATCATTTCACCACAGCACTTTACATAAGTCACATCTTTATTTCACAACTTTCTTACGTGACGATGCAATATGGGTACGAGCTGCTCTTCATAAGATAGCTCTTCTGTGACTTGGATATCATCCACAGGGAAGATTCTGGAAGGGTCACCAATACACTAACGAAGCATAGAAACATAGAATACTGGGTGTACCACTTCTAAATCAACTAGCAGATCTAATTCATAGGCAACCTTGCCTATTCTACGGACAATCTAATATGGCCCAATATATCTTGGACTGAGCTTTCCTTTCTTGCCGAACCTCATAACACCTTTCATATGTGACACTTTAAGAAATACCCAATCACCAATCTGAAACACTAAATGTCGATGGGTGATTATCTGCATATGATTTTTGTCGACTCTGAGCTGCTAACAACTGTTCTCGAATGAGTTTCACCTTATCCACTGCCTACTGAATCATACCTGGACAATCAACTCAGTCTCTACAACATTAAACCAACTGATCGGTGACCTACACTTCCTGCCATACAATACCTCATAAGGTGCCATTTAAATACCAAAGTAGTAGTTGTTATTATAAGCAAATTCAACCAGCGGCAAATGATCATCCCAGTTACCTCTAAAATCAATAACATAGGCCTGTAACATGTCCTCCAATGACTAAATAGTGAGCTCGGCCTGTCCGTCAGACTGGGGATGGAATGTTGTACTGAGATTTACTTGTGTCCCCAAGTCTATCTGAAATAATCTCTAGAAATTTGTCATGAACTGGGCACCTCTGTCGAAGATAATAGATATGGGAACACCATAAAGTCAGCCCACTAGGCTTCTGGTGCTCAATTTTGACCTGCAGGCAATTCGGACACTGAGCGACGAACTCTGCTATGTCTCTTTTCATACCATCCCACCAATATAAATATCTGAGATCATGGTACATCTTCATCGACCCTGGGTGAATAGAATAGCGAGCATAATGTGCCTCGTCCATAACCTGTCGTTGCAAAGCCGCAATATCAAGTACATATAATCTACCCCTGAGTAATAATACTCCATCAGAGGTAAGTTCAAATGGGGTTCTTCATTTCAAGGAATTTATCTCTGGACTGCACTAGAATAGGATCCTCATACTGACGCTGCTTAATCTCTTTTATAATAGAGGATTCAGCCATACCTTGAACAGAAATCCTAACATCTCCAGAATCAGCCAAACGAACTCTAAGACTAGCCAACTGACAAATATCATAGACCATCTCTCTCCTCTCAGAAGGCATGTCCACCAAACTACCCACTGACTTGCAGCTAAGTGTATCTACCACAATATTAGCTTTCCCAGGATGGTATAGAATATCAACATCATAATCTTTCAGTAACTCTAACCACCTCCGCTAGCGCAAGTTCAGCTCCTTCTATTTAAAGATGTACTGGAGGCTTTTAAGATCGATATAAATGTCAACATGAACCCCATATAAATAATGTCTCCACATTTTCAAAATATGAATCACTGCGGCTAGCTCCAAATCATGAGTAGGATAATTCTTTTCATGTTTCCTAAGCTACCAGGAAGCATAAGATATTACCCTGCCGTGCTGCATCAACACACACCCTAAACTAATACCAGAGGCATCACGATAAATCACATACCCATCTGGACCCTCAGGAAGAGTCAGGAATGGAGCCATAGTTAACTTCTCTTTCAGGAACTGGAAACTACGCTCACAAGCATCTGACCACTAGAATTTCACTCCCTTCTGAGTTAGCCTTGTAAAAGGTGCTAAATTGGAAGCAAATTTCTTAATAAATGTCCAATAATAACCAACCAATCCCAGGAAGCTATGCGCCTCTGTCAGTGTCGTAGGCCTAGGCCAATTCTTTACGGCCTCAATCTTCTGGGAGTCCACCCAGATACCGTCAGCTCCTATAATATATCCCAGAAATGCCATAGAAGACAGCCAAAATTCACACTTAGACAATTTAGCATATAATTTCTGGTGCCGAAGTGTGCCAAGTACCATCCTCAGATGATCTGCATACTCCTCTTCTGAGTAAGAATAGACCAGAATGTCATTAATAAACACAATCACGAATGCATCCAAGAATGGTCTGAATACCCAATTCATAAGATCCATGAATACTGTCGGAGTATTCGTCAGCCCAAAAGTCATAACTCTGAATTCATAATGCCCATGCTGGGTCCTGAACGCTGTCATGTTAATATCCTCCTCTCGTACTCGAACCTGGTGGTAACCCAACCATACGTCTATTTTTGAGAAACATTTAGCCCCCTATAATTGGTCAAATAAATTGTCAATCCTGGGGAAGGGGTATTTATTCTTTATCCTCACCTTATTCAGCTGTCGATAATCAATGCACATCCATAGCGACCCATCTTTCATCCTTACAAATAATACCGAAGCTCTCCAGGGTGATGCACTAGGCCGAATAAAACCCTTCTCTAATAGATCTCTCACCTGTTCTTTCAGTTCCTTTAATTCTGCTGGTGCCATTCTACACGGAAGAATAGAAATAGGTTGAGTGTCTGGTAGCAAATCTATAGCAAACTCTATCTCCCGCTCAGGAGGAAGGCATGAAAGTTCATTTGGAAATACATCTGAGAATTCATTAACAATTGGAGTTGACTGAAGAGTCGGTGCATCTGCCTTTAAATCATGTACATGGACCAGATGATAAATGTAACCTTTTTTGATCATTTTTCTTGCCTTAAGATATGAAATAAACTTACCCCTCGGCGATGCGGCATTACCTGCCCACGCAATAACTGGTTCCTCTGGGAATTAGAAATGGACTATCTTTTTTTGACAATCAACATTAGCATAACAAGAAGCTAGCCAATCCATACCCATAATCATATCAAACTCAGTCATATCTAACTCTAACAAATTGTCCATAGTGCAACCATCACAAATAAATACCAAACAGTCTCTATAAACTCGATTGGCAATAATGGAGTCCCCTACAGGTGTGGCTACCTTGAAAGGCTCTATCAGCTCAAACTCTATCCCAATTTTATTAGCAATCAAAGGAGAAATATATGATAATGTAGAGCTAAGATCAATCGGTGCATACACATCTCGAGAGAAAACCAGTAATATACCTGTGATGACATTTTGCGATGCCTCTTGGTCCTGCCGGTTGGCCAATGCATAAGTGCGGTTCGAAGGACCGCCACACCCAAGAACTCCACCACGACCCATGCCTCTGCCTGCTAATGCTGTTATACCCTACTCTGCAGGGTGCATCGCTATAGAGGATGAAGATAAATGAATGTTCCCAAGGGGGAGATATTGAAACGACCCCAAAAAGTGCCTGATAATGTTCCTCAGAAGTGTCCGGAGTCATAATTTCTATGTATCTCAAAATCCGTGGGTGATATCAAAATTTTAACTTTACATTCTTGATCAAGGGGCAAAATTGAGTGGGATACGGGTCTAACCTTCATTTTAGAGTGATCAAATCACAATTTTAGTTTTGCAAAGTACAATTTCCAAAGAGCTCTTTGCGCCCTTGGCGTGACGCGGCCAAGGCGCGAAGATGTGTAAATTTTTGTTCAATTTCTTGTTTAGTCCTAGACTTTTGAGTCTTAGGCCTAGGTCCTCCCATGTGTGAAAATACCTATACTTAGCCATATTTAACCTTCACATCATACAAGACATTCCCCAATACTCTCTCAAATATTTCACCCCAAATTTCAAGTGCCAATACTCATCCGGATCTTAAAAATTTCACTAAAGCTTTAAGTCTCTATTTCCAATCTTCATCAATAATTCTCCAAAGTCAAGGTATATAGATTTCAACCATTAGGTCCTTTCACTCATGGTGCCCAAGCTTCCTTTTTACCTAAATTACATGTTTTTAAGTCAATTTTACTTATGGGTCTTCTATTATGAATTTGACTATAAACTATGTTGGAGTTTTGTAAAAGTGTGACTGTTTATGCAAGTTTTGAGCTATGAAACATGGATATATCTTGAGATTTGATAAAGGGTTTTGATGTATATTGCATGAGGGTATTACCAAGTGTTGGTAGGTGGTTTTACATTGAATTTACTTGCATGATTTTACTCTTGAATTGCATGGTTTTACGCTAGCATCGCACCCCCACCAAGTGTTTGATAAAATGTCTAGTTAATGTATCTTGAGTTGTTGAAGGCCTAATGCTTGGCATATGAGTTAATTGACTTTATGATTATGAAAGAGTGATATGAATATGTTGATTTTATGAGATATATCTATCGTGTTGTGAGTTGACCATAACCAATTGAGGGGTTGGTACCTCAATCACCTTGGATGGCAGTGGTTAGCCATCAACCAATTGAGGGGTTGGTACCTTAATCATCTTGGATGGGAGTGGTAAGCAATCAACCAATTGAGGGGTTGGTACCTCAATCACCTTAGATGGGGGTGGTAAGCTGTCAACCAACTGAGGGGTTGGTACCTCAATCATCTCGGATGGGGGTGGTAAGCTATCAACTAATTAAGGGGTTGGTACCTTAATCAGCTTTGATGGGGGTGGTAAGCCCTCAACCAATTGAGGGGTTGAAACCTCGATCACTTTCGATGGAGAGTGGTCATGTCCATCAACCAATTGAGGGGTTGGTGCCTCAATCACTACTAAGGGGTGGTCTACCTTAGATTCCAAGTACTAAGTTTCTTATTCTATGATGATAGTCTATTCCTATACATGTAATATTTTCAATTTATAAGCATGTTTTGCTTCAAGTATCATTCATGCATGTTATATTGTTATATGATCATCTATTGCTTAATTATGCATTTTGAGTATGTTGTTTATCTATTGTTGCATTGCATCCTACATACTTACTACATTTAAATGTACTAACGCATGCTCTATGCCTACATAATGTTACCATGTAGGAACCAGAGCCCCGTTTGATCAATCCTCCTTCTCCACGTGGTTAGTAGGATATCTCTCAAAGCAAGTTGTTGAGTCCTCAACTTAAAGGACATACTTTTCTTGATTTATGCTATGTACATAGACTCTCTTTTCTTTATTGTATGCTTTGACTATGAGGGTGAGCCCGGTTTACAACCAAGGATGTGTAATGATATGTTAATAGGCTTGATTGGCATCCCTTCAGGTTCCCCATTCGCCGTGTCATGTCTAAGACCTAGGCTTTGGTCGTCACAACCCACTCTCCTCAAAGCTCTATAAGTATCCACAAACCTTGTGCTTAATTTCCCCTTTGTGCCTAATCGGACCACACCCTTCATGGGTAAGACTTTCAAGTAATTCCAATAACCAACCTTAAACTCAAGATCTCTTCTCCTCACATCATAGTAGGACTTTTGTTTACTTTTGGAATCTCTCCCTTATCAACCTCACCTTCTATTTGGCCTCTATGACAAAATTCAGACCTAGCAAAGCCATCTCCTTAACTGTAAACGACCCAACCGAGGATCTACAATGCCTACCATATAAAGCTTCAAAGGGAGCGATACCAATTCTTGAGTGATAGCTATTGTTGTAAGCAAACTCAATAAGTGGAAGATGTTCATCCAAACTACTCTTGAACTCCAAAACACAAACTCTAAGTATATCTTCAAAAGTTTGGATAGTCCTTACAGCTTGACCATCCGTTTGAGGATGAAAAGTCGTGCTAAGTTTAACCTTGGTACAAAGACCTCTTTGGAAGGACCTCCAAAAGTGAAAAGTGAATTGAGCATCATGATCCGAAATGATAGACAAGGGTACCCTATTCAATCTAACCAACTCATGGATGTACAACTTAGCATAATCTTCGGCACCATAAGTAGTTTTGACTGGTAGAAAGTGAGCCAACTTTGTCGTTCTATCCACAACTACCCAAATAGAGTCAAAGTGTTTCTTAGTCTTAGGCAACCTAACCACAAAATCCATGTTGATCTCTTCCAACTTCCAAGTTTGAATTTCTATATCTTCGGCTAGGCCACCCAGCCTTTGATGTTCAGCTTTCACTTGTTGGCAATTGTGACATCTGAATATGAACTTGGCAATATCTCTCTTCATACAACCCCACCAATTAGCCTCCCTCAAGTCTCTATACATCTTTGTAGAACTAGGGTGAATAGAATAGGATGAATTATGGGCCTCCTTCAAGATCAACTCCATTAAGTCATTAAAATTAGGCACACACAACCTACCTTAGTACCTAAGGGCACCATCTCTCCCTTTGGAGAAAATCTCCACCTTACCATCTTTCACTAAGGCCTTCAACTCTAACAATGCAGGCTCAAGATCTTGTTTTGATTTTACCTCCCCAATCAAAGATGACTTAGAACCATCAAGAACCACTATACCACTATTTTTAACCTCATCGAACCTAACCCCCAATGTAGTTAACTAGTGAACTTCTTTAGCCACCTATTGGCCACTATATATCAACATGAGCTAGACTACCCATGGACACTCTAATTAGAGCATTGGCCACAATATTAGCTTTGTCGGGTGATAATTCACACACATATCATAATCTTTAACAAGCTCTAACCACCTTCTTTGCTTCAAGTTAAGATCTTTTTGCATGAATACATTTTAGAGACTCTTGTGGTCGCTAAACACATCAACATGAACCCCATACAAATAGTGACGCCAAATTTTCAAAGCAAACACCATAGCCGCCAATTCAAGATCATGAGTGGAATAATTCTTCTCATGCACCTTAAGTTGTCTAGAGGTATATGCTATCACCTTGTCAGATTGCATCAAAACACACCCTAAGCCAATTTTTGTTGCATCACAATATACCACAAACCCTTCCAACCCTTCAGGTAGAGCAAAGATAGAAGCGGAGACAAGCTTTCAAGGTTTGGAAACTCTTTTCACATTCATTGGTCCACATGAACTTTGCCTTCTGTTGGGTCAACTTAGTCATAGGAGAAGCAATAGAAGAACAACCATTCACAAACCTCCAGTAGTAACCCCCAAAACCCAAGAAACTCCTAATATCTAATAGAGTCAAGGGCCTAGGCCTATTTCTAATCACCTCCGTCTTCTAAGGATCCACCTTAATGCCATCACCCGACACCACATTCACTAGAAAAGCAACCTTTTTCAACAAAAATCACTTTTTTTTGTATTTGTCAAACAAATTTTCCTCTCTCAAGATTTGCAACACCACCCTCAAGTGATTTACATGTTCTTCCTTAGTCCGGGAATAAATCAATAAACCGTCAAAAAAGACTACCACAAATATGTTAAGGTAGGGTTTAAAGACCCTATTCATATGGTCCATAAATATAGTCGCTGCATAAGTTAATCCAAAGGACATAACCACAAACTCAAAGTGCCCATATCTAGTCTGAAAAACTGTCTTGGGAATATAACATTCCCTCACCTTCACTTGTGGTATCCAAATCGAATATCAATATTAGAAATGTGACTAGCCCCTTGTAGTTGATCAAAAAGGTCATCAATCCCAGGTAAAGTGTACTTGTTCTTTATGGTAACCTTATTAAATTGTCAGCAATCAATGGACATTCTAAGAGAACTATCTTTTTTCTTCACAAATTACATCGGTGCACCCCAAGTTGACTCACTAGGCCTTATGAAACCATTCTCTGACAAATCCCTCATTGATCCTTTAACTCCTTTAGTTCTGTCAGGGACATACAGTAAGGTGGAATGGAAATGGGGTGAGTATCAGGAAGAAAGTCTATACCAAAGTCTATTTTCCTTTGGGGAGGAACACCGGGAAGCTCATTGGGAATGACATCAAGAAACTCATTAACCATTAGAACTAGCTCAATAGGATGGACTTTGGACTCAACATCCCTAACCCTCACAAGATGATAAAGGCAGCCCTTAGAAATCAACTTTTGGGCTTTAAGACAAGAAATGAATCTATCCTTGACCACCATATCACGACTTTTCCCCTCAAGGATGGACTCATTAAAGAATTAGAATTTAACCCTAGGGATTCTACAATCAATAAAAATATCATATACATTCAACTAATCCATCTCAAGAATGACTGTCATGACCCGAGCCTAGGGCCCTGACATGACACGGCGAATGGGGAACCCGAAGGGACCCCAAATAAGCTTTTTAGTATATCATTCACACATCTTTGGTCGCAGAAGCAAAATTAACAATAACAAGAGATTAATCAAAAAGGGAAACAAGATTCAGGGAAGTTTTGGATATTCATAATAGCATAAAAGAGTCCAGCTCGAAGCAAAAATACATCATAATATCCAACAACACCTTTAACATGGAATGGAGCGGGGGCGAAGACACTTTCCAGGCTCAGCCTCATAGTAACAAATGTTCAACATAAGCCTCATAGTAATAAATGTTCAACATAAATAAGTCTCAAAGTAGCAAGAGTAATAAAGATAGTGTCCTCAGACTTGAGGACTTCCAAAGCTTGCTTTAAAATATCATACTAGCCACGTGGAGGATGACCAAATGGTGCTCCGGTCCTATATGGTAATATCATGTAGGCATAGAGTATGCATTAGTACGTTTGAATGTAGTAAGTATGTAGGATAAAATGCAACAAGACAGAAGCCAATATAGTCAAAATGCATAATAATAAGCAATAGATAAGTGAAATCTCAATATGGCATGCATGGTTAATGGTTGAAGTAAAACATGTTTGTAAATCATTCAACTTGCATATAACATAATACATATGTGGGAAGATACCCTAACTGACAAAAGAAAAACTAGTCAAGCTATAACTTGGAATCCGGATGATTACCTCTCATTGTTAAAGAGGTGGTCTACTTGCCAAGTTAAACCATACTTTACCTTACGGGAACCCATTCTATTTCGAAGTGGATTTCATGATATAGTGCGCTAGATTGATCCACTAGAATAATAAAGGTAATAATAATGATCCTATATTGGTACATAGTTTGAGGAAAGGAGTATGGACCCTTGAAGATAGTCCACGCCGACATCCAATCCATCAGTGCTAAGTTTAATCCCACGGAATACTTGAAATAATTATAACTTCAATAACTTGTAAGAAACATGGAAATATGATAAGAGTACATCTTAAACATGTTTGACCTCTAATAGTGAGCCTAACTTCAAACACGAGAATAGATCATAATCATACATGTACCCTTGCTTTACAATGAGTGGCTCACAACAGCTAAAAATCTTGAAATAGGACTTAACTTGTAACTTGTAAAATTATAGATACTTTTCATGAATTTAATACATACTTCAAAGCCCTTAATCATCATATAGTCACTTGATATGTAAATCATGTAATAGATCATCAATAACTTGAGAATTCTTGACTTGACATTTTCTCAAACACTTGGTAGGTTCATGATACTAATTCAAAATCATGCAATTTAAGAGTGAAATAATATGAAGTGACTTTACATTTTATTAAACACTTGGTGGGTTCATGATACTAGTCAAAAATCATGCAATTCTAGAGTGAAATAAGATGAGAAAACTTAATGCAAATCAACCCACCAACATTTAGTACAACCTTCATGTTGGTTATCTTGAAATCCATTATCAAAACTCAAAATAGATCATAGTTTCATAGCTCAAAACATGCATAGTCTCAATAGATAAAACCAATTCATGGTATAAGCTTGAAATCGATAGTTATGCATAATCCATCAAATTTTATAAAACTCTAACATAATTTATATTCATAATCCATTAGAAGAGATACTCATAGATAATACAGCCTAAAAACATGCAATTTTATAAAAAGGAAGATTGGGCTCCATGGGTGAAAGGACCAAATGGATGAAACCCACATACCTCTAATTTGGATTTTCTGGAGATCAGCTTGAAGAGAACTTAGAGCTTGAAGAGAATCCTAGAGTTCCAAAGTTAAGCTTGAAATCGTTGAAATTTGAGTGAGATATTTGGTTAAGTCTTGGAGAGATGTTTGTGTGGGTTTTGAGTAATCTAGAGTTGAAATGGCTAAGTATAGGTGATTTCACGTTTAGGTAGGCATGGAGCTATGACCCCAATACCCTTGGGTGCATAGGAAAAATTGGTACTGGTCTGCGTCTGATCTGCGATGCGAACCCATCATGGAGGAAGAAATAACACTGACCCGCGCCCTATGGTGCGTCATGACTAGGGCGTGAATTCTCTCTTAAAATCATAAATTAGCAAAATTATTTTTTCACTACGAGTCATTTAAAATCTGTGTTATACCCATTTCCCACTCAATTTTTCCCCATGATCGTGAATATGAAGTCGGATTTTCGATGACCCCAAATAAGCTTTTTAGTATATCATTCACACATCTTTGGTCGCAGAAGCAAAATTAACAATAACAAGAGATTAATCAAAAAGGGAAACAAGATTCAGGGAAGTTTTGGATATTCATAATAGCATAAAAGAGTCCAGCTCGAAGCAAAAATACATCATGAAAGAAGTAATCATGAAAATTTCAGCCCAACATGAATGCAACAAATGCATTTAAATATCACTTTCAAAAATCTCAACATAAATGTCAAAAATCACCATAAACTTGTTACCATGAATATGAATGCATGCAAAATGACATAAGATCTGAAATTTAAGACTTGAAATCATGTAGGGGACTTAAATTAGTACCTTCTTCTTGAATAGAGTGAAGGAGATATGGGTATTACTTTTTCATGTTCGCCTCGGCTTCCCATGTGGCACTCTCTACATGTTGATTCCTCCAAAGGACCTTGACGAAAGCTACATCTTTGTTTCTCAACCTCTTCACTTATCTATCCAAAATCTCCACTGGGACCTCCTCATAGGTCAAATGATCTTCTACAATACCCACAACATCTAAGGGCACTATAGCAACTTGATCACCCACATACTTTCTCAACATAGATACATGGAAGACTGGATAAACCATATTCATCTCCATAGGCAATTCCAACTCACATGCAACCATACCCAATCTTCTCAAAACTTTATAAGGACCCACAAACCTTGGGATGAATTTTCCCTTCTTGCCAAACCGGACCACACCTTTCATGGGTTAGACTTTCAAATAGACCCAATCACCAACCTTAAACTCAAGATCTCTTCTCCTCACATCGAAATAGGACTTTTGGTCTACTTTGGGCTATTTTCAATCTCTCCCTAATCAAACTCACTTTATCCAAGGCCTCCATGTACAAAACCAGACGTAGCAAAGCCATCTCCCCTACTTCAAACCACTAACCAGGGATCTGCAATGCCTACCATATAAAGCTTCAAATGGAGCCATACCAATGCTTGAATAGTAGCTATTGCTATAAACAAACTCAATGAGTGGAAAATGTTCATCCCAACTACCTTTAAACTCCAAAACACATGCTCTAAGTATATCCTCAAGAGTTTGGATAATCCTCTTGGCTTGACCATCCGTTTGAGGGTTAAAGACCATGCTAAGCTTAACCTTGGTACCAAGAACCCTTTCGAATGACCTCCAAAAGTGAGAAGTAAATTGAGCACCATGATCCAAAATGCAAGAGAAAGGCACCCCATGCAATCTAACAAACTCATGTATATACAACTTGGCATACTCTTCGGCACCATAAGTTGTTTTGACTGGTAGGAAGTGAGCTGACTTTGTCATTCCATCCATCACAACCCAAATAGAGTCAAAATGTTTCCTAGTCTTAGGCAACCCAACCACAAAATCCATGTTGATCTCTTCCCACTTCCTAGTAAGAATTTCTATATCTTGGGCTAGGCCACCCAGCCTTTGATATTTGGATTTCACTGGTTGGCAATTGTGACATCCGGATATGAACTTAGAAATGTCTCACTTCATACCACCCCACCAAAACACCTTCCTTAAGTCTCTATACATCTTTGTAGAACTGGAGTGAATGGAATAGGATAAATTATGGGTCTATTTCAAGATCAATTCTCTCAAGTTATCACATTTGACATATACAGTCTACCTTGGTACCTAAGGGCACAATATCCCTCTTGGGAGAAAACCTCCACGTTATAATCTCTAATCAAGGCCTTCAACCCTAGTAAGGCGGGGCCAAGATCTTGTTTTCCCTTTACCTTCTCAATCAACGACAAATTAGAACCATCAACAACCACTACACAACCATTAGCAACTTCATGCAACCTAACACCCAATCTAGCCAATCGGTGAACCTCTTTGGCCACCTCCTTGCCACCTTTATCTACATAAACTAGACTACCCATGGACACTATACTTAGAGCATCAGCCACAACATTAGGTTTGTCGAGGTGATAATGCCCACTAATATCAAAATCTGTATAGAGTTCTAACCACTTTCTTTGTCTCAAGTTAAGATCTCTTTGGGTGAATACATATTGGAGACTCTAATGGTCAGTAAACAAATCACATGAACCCCATATAAGTAATGATGCCAAATTTTCAAAGCAAACACCATGGCTGCCAATTCAAGATCATAGGTGGGATAATTCTTCTCATGCAACTTAAGTTGTCTAGAGTCATATGTTGTCACCTTACCATTTTGCATCAAAACACACCCCAAATCAATTCTTAAGGCATCGCAATATACTACGAACCCTTCCAATACTTCTAGTAGAGCCAATATAGGAGTGTAGACAAGCTTATCTTTCAAAGTTAGAAAACTCTTCTCATATTCATTGGTCCACATGAACTTTGCCTTCTTTTGGGTCAACTTTGTTATAGGGGAAGGAATAGAAGAAAAGACATTCACAAAGCTCTGGTAATAACACACTAAACCTAAGAAACTTCTAATATCCAATGGAGTCAAAGGTCTAGGCCAATTTCTAATCACCTCCGTCTTCTTAGGATCTACCTTAATGCTATCACCTGATACCACATGCCCTAGTAAAGTAGCCTCTTTCAAACAAAACTCACATTTTTCATATTTAGCATACAACTTCTCCTCCCTCAAGATTTACAAGACCACCCTCAAGTGATTTGCATGCTCCTTCTCACTATAAGAATAAATCAAGATATTAACAAAAAAAAGCACCATAAACAAGTCAAGGTAGGGTTTAAAACCTTATTTATGAGATTCATAAATATAGTCAGTGCATTAGTCAACCCAAAGGACATAACCACAAACTCAAAGTGCCCATAACTAGTCCAGAAAGCCATCTTGGGAATATCATACTCCCTCACTTTCACTTGGTGATAACCGGACCGAAGATCAATCTTAGAAAAGAGACTAGCCCCTTGAAGTTGATCAAAAAGGTCATCAATCCTTAGTAAAGGGTAAGCTT
>DF359927.1:54109-72240 GCA_000787875.1 Solanum virginianum
ATTAGGGAATTGGAGTTTAACACTATGGGCAAAATCCATAGACGATATCAAAAATCAAACTTCATATTCTTATTCAAAGGGTAAAAATTAGGGGGGAGAAGGGTCTAACCCCGATTTAAGAGTAAACGATTAGCAATTTTAATTTTTATAATTTTTCTTATCCAGAATTGATCCGCGACAGCATAGCAACGTACAGCTGCCACGGACATGTGTTAATTTGACCTTCGCGATTGGTTTGCATCACAAACCAGATGCGGACCTATGTATTTTGTTGCCAGTGATTTCTATCTCAGTCCAATGCTTTTGGGTCTTGGGCCTAAGTGTTCCCAATCGTGTTTTTATCTATACTTAGCCTTATTTCACCCTCATATCATCCTAAACATTCTCCAATCATGTTTTGAGCTATAAATCTTGGATCTGCTATAAGATTTGGCGAGGGGTTTTGATGTATATTGCTTGAGGGTATTGCAAGGTGTTGATTGATGGTTTTACAATGGATTGTCTTGCATGATTTCATCTCTATATTTCATGGTTTTACACTAGCATTGCACACTCTCTAAATGTTTGATAAAATATTTGGTTATGGCTTCTTGAGGAATTGAAGGTCCAAAGCATGAGATATTATATGATTGACTATATGATGATTCAATAAGATTATGTATACTATAAATTCTATATAAAGTATTGCATTAGACCATGCCCAATCCGGGGGGACTAAGAACTAGGATAACCTAGATAGGGGTTTGTACTCATCTACCTAGTAAAGCATTTGTACTTCTCCACCTAGTGATAGGGCAGCATCATCACTAACTTAGATGGGGGTTTGTACTCATCAACCTAGTGAGTGGTTTGTACTTCACCACCGATTTTATGGGAAGGGATCATCACCAACCTACCAAGGTGTTTGTACTTTGGAAATCTAGCTTGGTCTTTTCTACACATATGATATGCTATATGAACATGAGCTACTTAAGCATGTTTTACTTGTGGATTGATCATACATGCCATATTGTTATATTATGCCTATTGCCTATTGTTACCCATTTTGACTATGATGTCTAATTCTTGTTGCATTAAATCCTACATACTTAGTTCATTCAAATGTACAAACATATACTCTTGCCTACATGATATCACCATGTAACAATCGGTGCTCAAGTTGATCATCCTCCTCCTTCACGTGGCCAGTTCGATACTACTCAAGCTTGTGGTGAGTACTCCACTTCAGGGATCTTAGTCTATGTTGCTCTTATTATATATTGAGACATTCTTCTTTATTATCTATTTTTACTATGAGTGTGAGCCCGATTGCTTTGTCTTGGCCCCTGCTCTTATCTACGTATTAGAGGTGTTTGTTGTACATGTTATATGTATATGCTGGGATCCTTGACTCTATTGTTCTTGATGTCTATGATATGAAAGAGCTTTCCCTTAGCCCCGGTTACCCACTTTATTATCTCTTGAAGCTTGTTTTTATTGCTTCTGTGACCAAGGATATGTAATAATGTTCTAAGAGGCTTGCTTGGGGTCTCTTTGGGTTCCCCTTACATCGTATCACGTCTAGGCCCTAGGCTTGGTTCATGCCACAGGAAGGAGGTCTATACCAAAGTCTATTTCCTTTTCAGGAGGAACACCAGGAAGCTTATCGAGAAGACGTCAAGAAACGTATTAACCACTTGAACTGACTCAATCGGAAGGACTTTAGACTCCGCATCCCTAATCCTCATAAGATGATAAAGACAGCCCTTAGAGATCAACTTTTGGATTTTAAGACAAGAAATGAATCCACCCTTGACCACTATATCACAACTTTTCCACACAAGGATGGGCTCATTAGGGAATTGGAGTTTAACACTATGGGTTTTTCAATCAATAGAAGCATAATATGCATGCAACCAATCCATCCCAAGAATGACATCAAAATCCATCATATCTAATTCAACAAAATCACAAGACAAGAATTTAGGCAATATGAACCTGGGATAACTTCTATAGACTCTTTTAGCAACAATGGACTCACCAACAGGGGTTGACACTTTATAAGGTTCACACAAATATTAGGGACTAACATGAAGCTTTGTGGCAACAAAAGGAGTAATAAAAGAAAGAGTGGAACCTAGGTCTATCAATGCATACACATCAAAATAAAAAACTTTTAACATAACGGTGACGACATCGGGCACCTCATCCACCCCTTGTCTCTCTTGAAGAGCATAGAATCTATTTTGCATTAGAGAACCCCCTTGTTGGCCTCCTCTACCCTTTTGACCTGCATTTGCATCTTAGCCTTGTGGACCATCATCTCTACCTTTGTTTTGAATGTGAGGACAATCAATAACTATGTGACCCATCTTACCACAACTAAAGCAAGCATTCGAAATCCTCAAACATAAACCACTATGATTCATTTCACACCTTGGGCATCTAGGTTTTGTTATTCCTCTATTACCACCTTGGAATCTTGGGTTGGTCACTCTATCATTAGGAAACCTCCTTGTTGTAGCATTGGATGGCCCTTGGCCTAAATTGTGGCCTTAAGGAAATCGAGCACCCTTAAAGCCTTGGAAACCACCTTCAAAACGAGCCCTCTTGAACTCAGCACTTCTTCTTTTTCTAAGCTTTTCCCCCTCTAGTTTTTTGGCATATGTCATGAGGTGGGACAAATTCATATCATCTACTAGCATGGCGATACAACACTCCTCATTTACAAAGTCGTACTCTCCCGACACAAACTTGTTCATCCTTGATCTAGGCTCGGCAACCAATTGTGAAGCATACTTGGAGAGTTGGTTAAACTTGAGGGCATACTCCCTCACTTTCATGGAACCTTGCTTAAGGTTCATAAACTCCATCATCTTATCCTCTCTTAGCTTGATAGGAAAGAACTAGTTGAGGAATGCGGCTTTAAACTCTTTCCAAGGGATAGCATTATTATTCCCCTTCTCCAACTTCCATTGTGTAACCCAAATTTGAGTCACCTCTTTGAGTTGGTAGACTGCCAACTCCCCCTTTTCCTCCGAATTAACCCCCATGATGGATAGCACCTTGTACACCTTATCTATGAACTCTTGGGGATCCTTACCTATCTTTGATTTATGGAACTTTGATGGGTTCATTCTAGTGAAATCCCTCACCTATCATGACCCAAGCCTAGGGCCTAGTCATGACTAGCGAATGGGGAAACTGAAGAAACCCTAAATAAGCCTCATAGTATATCATTACACATCCTTGGTCGCGAAAGCAATTAAAAATAACAATACGAGATAAGCATAAAAAGGGGAATTGGAACTACAAGAAAGAGTTAAACACTTGAATAATATAAGCGAATCAAAGCTTAAGCATAATACATAACTTGTGCAACAACACCTCTAGACATAGAACTTAGTGGGGGCCAAGGCAAAAAATCGGACTCACCTTATAGTCATAAGTATTCCAAAATATACAAGATGTAGTCTATACATAAGCATGAAAGAAGATAGATATTGTCCCTGGATATGAGGACTCACCAAAAGCTAACTTGAACAATCTATCTAGCCACGAGGAGAACCAATAGGAGCTCTAGTTCCTACATGGTGATATCATATAGGCATAGAGTATGTGTTAGTACGTTTGAATGTACTAAGCATGTAGGAAGCAATGCAACAAGAGATAGGCAACATAGTCAAAATGTAATATTGTAAGCAAGGGATAACATAATAACAATATGACATGTATGAATGATGCTTGAAGTAAAATCATGCTTATATAAATCATAACATATAAGTAGAAGGAGACCATCATCATAGACCATACAACTAGTGCTTAGAATCCAAGGTTTGGCATCCCCTTGGAGGGTGATAAGGTATATACCCCTTAATCGGTAAATGAACATCACACCTTCGTCAAGGTGACTAAGGTATCAACCCTTTAACTATGGTTAATAGACATCCCACCCTCCATTTAGGTGGCCAAGGTATCAACCCTTTGCCGTTTAATAGACATCCCACCCTCCATTTAGGTGGCTAAGGTATCAACCCCTTGCCGGTTAATTGACATCCCACCCTCCATTTAGGTGGCAAAGGTATTAATGTCTTGCTGGTTAATGGACATCACACCATCCAATTAAGTGGTCAAGGTATCAACCTCTCAACAATGGCTAATGGACATCACACCCTCCACCAAGGTAGTCATCTTAGAATAGCATAGATACTTCTCATAAACATAGCTCATATAAATATTCACTTTATTATAATAAAGTAATTCAACTCATAAGATATGCTTTGGACCTTTAATTCCTCAAGAAACCAAATCCAGATATTTTATCAAACACTTAGAGGGTGTGTAATGCTAGTATAAAACCATGAAATATAGAGATGAAATCATGCAAGAAAATCCATTGTAAAACCAAAATACTTAGAGTGTGTGTAATGCTAGTATAAAATCATGAAATATAGACATGAAATCATGCAAGAAATTCTATTGTAAAACCATTAATCAACACTTTGCAACACCCTCAAGCAATATACATCAAAACACCTCATCAAATCTTACAATAGAGTCAAGATTTATAGCTCAAAATATAGCAAAACAGTCACAACTTTATATAGCTTTAACATAGTGTGCAGTGAATTCCATAATATGCAAGACCCATTTGTAATAAACTTTGAATCATGTAATTTAAGTAAAACGAGACTTGGGCATCATGGATGAATGGAACCCATGAAAGAAACCTATATACCATAGCTTTGGAGATGAACTTGGTGAAGATTGGAGATGGAGACTTGAAGCTTAAATGAAATACTTGAAGATATCCTTAGGATTGGTCTTGAGTTTTGGGACATGAATTTAGGGTGAAGTTTGAGTCTAAATGTTTGAGAGGATATTGGGGAATATTTAGGATGATATAAGGGTGAAATAAGGCTAAGTATAGGTATTTTCTAGTATGGGAATCCATAGACATAAGGTTTGAAAGTCTTGGACCAAAATAACACTGATCTGTGTCGCGAAAGCGAAGCGGATTACTCACTGGAATTTTATTTATGCACATATGAGTTCTACAAAAATGGCCAAAAATTCTTCATCCAAACTTGGAATGAGCTGAAACCAAGTGAGTTGAAAACTAATTCAAAGAGCTTTAATTTGGTAGGTCGTGGACTACCCGGTTCTTTGTGTGCTAAGAGATATTCCCCTTTAACATTGACCCTCCTAAATCACATTTTTGTGATTTTTGGATTTTGATACGGTTCCTCTAAAATTTGAGTTAGACCCATTTCCCACTCAATCTTGCCCCTTTAACAAGAATACAAAATCATATTTTTGAAATAATAAATAAATTTTTAGATATATGGAAATTATGATTCTGGGCACTTTCGAGACACATTTTCGGGCACTTTTTGGTGTCATTTCATCACCCTAGAAGCCAGAGTGGGAGCATGAGGGATTTGGGCCACTTTGTTCATTTGGTTGGTCATAGCATGAGCCAAAATTATGATGGCATCTCGGAACTCATCTTGGACTACCCCTCCACAATGAGGAGCTTGAGGTGCAAGAGGGGCCGATTGCTCCTTGGGAGTATGGGCTCTTCTTACTCTTCCCCTTGGAATCAACATGATCTAGAACAAAACAATAGTATTCATTAGGGGAAAAGCCTTATAGTCATACCTAAACAAAGATATAGACCATGAAGAAGTGAAACATTTCCTAAAACGCCTCATAGCCTCCCATTCATAGTTGTGGCGTGCTTCACAACCATGAATAAAACTATAATCAATGCATTGTGTTGGATTCTGAGGACCATTAACAACCTAGTGCTCTTATACTAAGTTTGTCATGACCTGAGCCTAGGGCCTAGATGTGGCACGGCAAATAGGGAACCCAAAAGAAGCTCAAACAAGCTTCTTAGAATATCAGTCACACATCTTTGGTCGCGGAAGCAAAAATAATAACAACAAGAGATTAATTAAAAAGGGAAATGGGACTAAGGGAAGTTTTTTATATTCATAATTATATAAAAGAGTCAAGCTCGAAGCATAAATACATCATAATATCCAACAACTCCTCTAACATGGAATAGAGCGAGGGCGAAGACACTTTATGGGCTCACCCTCATAGTAACAAATGTTCAACATAAAGAAGTCTCAAAGTAGCAAGAGTAATAAATATAGTATCCTCGGACTTGAGGACTCCCCAAAGCTTGCTTCAAAGGATCATACTAGTCACGTAAAGGATTATCAAATGGTGCTCCAGTCCCTACATGGTAATATTATATAGGCATAGAGTATGCATTAGTACATTTGAATGTACTAAGTATGTAGGATGCAATGCAACAAGAAAAAAGCAAAAATAGTCAAAATGCATAATAGTAAGCAATAGATAAGTGAAATCTCAATATGGCATACATGGTCAATGCTTGAAGGAAAACATTATTGTAAATCATTCAACTTGCATAGAACATAATACATGTGTGGGGAGAGACCCTAACTGACAAAAATAATACCAACTAAGCTACAACTTAGGATGTCAATGATTAGCCCTCATCGGTAAAGAGATGGTCTACTTGCTAAGATAAATAATACTTCACCTTACAAGAAGTAGTGAGTCTAATTTGAAACATGAGAGTACACAATCATACATGAACCCTTGCTTTAACATGAATGGCTTACAAGAGGTAAAAATCTTGAAATATGGTTTAACTTGTAACTTATAAAATCATAGATATTTTTCATGAATTCAATAAATACTTCAAAGTCCTTAATCATCATATAGTCACTTGACATGTAAATTGTCACGACCCAAAGTAGGGCCAAGATGTTGTCATGACCAAGCCTAGGGCCTAAACGTGACATGGCGCAAGAGGAACCTGAAGGGACCCCAACCAAGCCTCTTAGCACATCATTAGACATTCCTGGTCTCAGAAGCAATAAAATAGCAACAAAAGAGTAGAAATAGGGATAAACGGGGCTAAGGGACATCATTCATATTATTACAAAAAGAGTCAATAGAGACCCAAAGCTCATAACATAATACATGACTTGTCCAACAACACCTCTACTACGTGATAAGAGAGGGGGCCAAGACAAGCAATTGAACTCACCCTCATAGTCAACGTATACAAAAGAAAGATAGTCTTAGAGTATAGCATGATATCATAAACAACGTCCCCGGAATGAATGACTCACCAACAAGCTTGAGTGAAATCGTACTAGCTATGTTCATGGAGATGCTCAAGCGGGGCTCCGGTCCCTACATGATGACATCATGTAGGCCTAGAATATGTGTTAGTACGTTTGAATTGACTAAGTATGTAGGATGCAATGCAACAATAGATAGGCACCATAATTAAAATGCATAACATAGGTAATGAATAAGCATATAACAATATGACATGTATGAATGATTCTTGAAGCAAAATCATGCTTATATAGAACAAATATGTGTGCAAGGGAGACTACATTAGTGCATATCCAAGGCCTACCACCTTCTTGGAGAGGCGCATGAGGTACAAACCCCTTCTTGTGCTTGATGAGGTACAAAACCCCAAACATGGTTGATGAGGTACAAACCCCCAAATGTGGTTATCAAGGTACAAACCGCTTGACATGGTTGCACGAGTCGCCACCCCCCAAGCGAAGCCATCGAGGTACAAACACCTCAACAAGGTTACCCAGGCCTACAACCTCCCGAGTGAGGCTTGGTTTCCCTACACTATAGAGATAATATCATATACATATATTCCTTTCATCATTATATAGTCATTCAACTTATAAGACATGCATTATACCTTCAATTCCTCAATAGAACCATAATCGAATATTTTATCAAACACTTGGCGGGTGTGTAGTGCTAGTATAAAACCATGCAACATGCATTAAACTTTCAATTCCTCAAAATACATTAACCTGACATTTTATCAAACACATGGAAGGTGTGTAGTGCTAGTATAAAACCATGCAATTCAAGAGTGGAATATAAAACCATGCAATTCAAGAGTGGGATCATGCTAAGTGTCAAACCATAAATAGATACTTGGTAACACCCTCAATTAATATATATCAAAACCCTTCATCAAATCTCACATTAGATCTTAGATGCATAGCTCAAGAAAATGCTAAAATAGTCACAATTTCATGAAACTCCAACATAGTGTGTAGTGAAATTCATAATACATAAGATCCATGAGTAAATCAACTTTAAATCATGCAATTTTTGGTAAAAGGAAGCTTGGGTATCATGAGTGAAAGAAACCCATGAAAGAAACCTACATACCTTAGCTTTGGAGAATAGCTTGATAAAGGTTGGAGATAGAGACTTGAAGCTTGAATGAGAACCTTAAGATTTAGATGAGTTTTGGGGCTTGAAATTAAGAGATGAAATATTGTCTAAGTATTTGAGAGAGTATTTGGGAATATCTTGAATGATATGAGGGTTAAATAAAGCTAACTGTAGGTATTTTCATGTTTGGGAACACTTAGGCCCAAGACCCAAAACTCGTGGACCGAGATAAAAGTCACTGGCAACAAAATACATAGGTTTGCATCTGTTTGCAATGCGAACCTATCACGAAGGAAAAATTAATATATGTCCGCAACAGCTGCGCATGGATAAGAAAAATTATGAAAAATGAAATTGCTAATCGTTTGCTCTTAAATCAGGGTTAGACCCATTTACAACTCAATTTGACCCCTTGATCAAGAATATGAAGTTGGAATTTTGATATCACACATGGATTTTGAGATATATGAAAATTATGATTCCGGGTATTTTCAAGGCACACTTTCGGGCACTTTTTGGGGTCATTTCAATATCTCCCCCTTGGGAACATTCATCCCTGAATGTCAAATAAATGTATATGAGAGACATAAACATGACAATTTTAGCCCACATAAGGATGCAATAATGCACATAAACATTATTTCAAAAATATCAACATAAGTGTAAAATCATTATGAACTTGTCAATTTAAACATGAATGTATGCAAATGTCATAGGCTGAACTTGGACTTGAAATTACATAGGGGATTTAGATTCATACCTAATCCTTGAGTGGAGTGGAAAATATAAGAATATCACTTTTGTATATCTGTTTTGGCCTCCCAAGTAGCACTTTCAACTTGTTGATTCCTCCAAAGGACCTTAACGGAAGCCACATCCTTGTTCCTCAATCTCTTCAATTTTCTATCCAAAATCTGAACCGGGACCTCTTCATAGGTCAAATTGTCTTCAACAACACCCACAACATCAAGAGGCATAATAGCATTAGGGTCTCCCACACATTTCCTCAACATGGATACATTAAACATCAGATGAACCAAATCCATCTTACTAGGCAATTCCAACTCATAAGCTACTTTGCTAATCCTCCTCATCACCTTATAAGGACCCACATATCTTGGACTCCACTTGCAGCAATTGAACTCACCCTCATAGTCAAAGCTACTTTGCTAATCCTCCTCATCACCTTATAAGGACCCACATATCTTGGACTCCACTTGCCCTTCTTTCCAAAATAAACCACACCTTTCATAGGTGACACTTTCAAATAAACCCAATCCCCAACTTTGAATTCAAGATCCCTTCTCCACACATCAGTATAGGACTTTTGGTGTCTTTGGGCCATCTTCAACCTTTCCCTAATCATTCTAACCTTTTCAAGAGCTTCTATAACCAGATCTAGTCCTAACATAGCCACCTCTTTAACTTCAAACCACCCAATCGGTGATCTACAACATCTACCATAAAGAACCTCAAAAGGAGTCATACCGATACTAAGAATGATAGCTATTATTGTAGGCAAACTCAATCAATGGAAGATAATCATCGCAACTACCCTTAAGCTCTATTACACAAGCCCTAAGCATATCCTCAGGGTATGGACAGTGCTTTCAGATTGCCCATCTGTTTGAGCGGGGAAGGTCGTACTAAGTTTAACCATTGTACCAAGACCCTTTGGAAAGATCTCTAAAAATATGTAGTAAATTAAGCACCACGATCCGATATGATGGATAAAGGAACCCATGCAATCTCACCAAGTCATGGATGTACAACTAAGCACAATCTTCAGCCCCATATGTGGTCTTAACCGGTAGAAAGTGAGCTAATTTCATCATCCTATCAACTATAACCCAAATAGAATCAAAACCCTTATTAGTCTTGGGCAACCCAACTAAAAACCCATATTAATCTCTTCCAACTTCCAAGTAGGAACCTCTATGTATTGGGTTAGGCCACTTGACCTTTGATGTTCAGCTTTGACTTGTTGGCAACTATGGCAATCGGACCCAAATTTGGCAATGTCTTTCTTCGTGACTCCCCACCAATACATCTCTCTTGAATCTCTATACATCATAGTAGAACCGGGGTGAATAGAATAGGAAGAACCATGAGCCTCGTTAAGAATCCTCTGTCTCAAGCCATCTACACAAAGCACACACAACCTACCTTAGTACCTATGTGTACTATCTCCCCCTTGGGAGAAAACCTCCACCTTCCCATCACACACCAAGGCCTTCAATTCTAATAAGGAGGGATCAAGGTCATGCTTAGCTTTCGCCTCCTCAACCAATGAAGATTTAGAACCATCAACAACACCAATACCACCATTATCCACCTCTTTTAACCTTACTCCCAATCTAGCCAACTGATGGAACTCTCTAGCCACCTCCTTATCACCACCATCAACATAAGCTAAGCTACCCATAGACACCCTACTCAAATCATCTACCACAACATTAGCCTTACCCGGATGATAATTCACACTCATATAATAGTCCTTAAGAAGTTCTAACCATCTCCTTTGCCTCAAGTAAAGATCTTTTTGAGTGAAGATATATTGGAGACTCTTATGATCGGTGAACACATCAACATGAACCCCATACAAATAATGATGCCAATTCTTTAATGTAAAAACCACGACAACCAAATCTAGATCATGATAGGATAATTCTTTTTATGCACATTGAGTTGTCTAGAAACATAGGCTATTTCTTTACCATTTTGCATTAGAACATAACCCAAACCAACTCTAGAAGCATCATAATACACAACAAATCCTTCTAGCCCTTCCAGTAGTGACAATATAAGAGCGGACATAAGCTTATCTTTTAATAGTTGAAAACTCTTTTCACACTCATCGGACCATACAAATTTTGTTTTCTTTCGTAGCCCTTCCAGTAGTGACAAAATAGGAGCGGACACAAGCTTCTGTTTCAATGTTTTGAAGCTTCTCTCACACTCATCGGTCGGCACAAACTTAGCCTTCTTTTGAGTCAACTTATTCATAGGAGAAGCAATAGAAGAAAACCTATTAATCAACCTCCAATAGTAACCCGCTAAACCCAAGAAGCTTCTAATATCCGATGAGGTCAATCCATCCCAAGAATGACATCAAAATCAACCATATCCAACTTAACAAGATCAGAAGGCAATATTTTATGCAAGATGCAAATGGAACAATTTCTATAAACCTTCTTAGCAACAGTAGATGCACCAATAGGAGTAGATACCTCATATGACTCACACAATAATTCGGGCTCAACATGGAAATTTTGGCAACAAAGGGGGTAACAAAAGAAAAAGTAGCACCTAGATCAATCAATGCATATACATCAAAAATAAAGACTTTTAACATACCGATGATGACATTGGGAACCTCCTCAACCCTTTACATCCCATGTAGAGCATAAAACTGATTGTGCCATAGGGCACCACCTTGTTGACCACCTCTACCCAAAGAAACTACATTGGTACCTTGTGGACGAACCTCCTTACTCTTGTAGCGATTTTGAGTGCAATCTATCACCTTATGTCTCCCTATAACCATAACAAGCATTAGTGTCCCTCAAGCATGGGTCGCTATAATCCCTATCACATTTTTGAGACCCACTATTAGGAACCACACCTCTGACACCTTGGGCTCTTGGAGAGTCATTGACAACTTTCTTATGAGAAGACCATTGGCCTTGATGGAACCGGCCACCCTTGCAACTTTGGAACTTTCCCTCAAAATGGGCCCTCTTGGCCTCATGACCCCTCTTCTTCCTCAATTTCTCCTCTTTTATTTGTTCAGCATAAGTTATCAAATGGGATAAATCCATGTCACTAATCAACATAGTGGACCGGCATTCCTCAATCACCAAGTTAGAAACACCCATCATAAATTTATTAGGTCTAGACCTTGAGTTGGCCACCAACTGTGGAGCATATTTTAAAAGTTGGTTGAACATGAGGGAAAACTCCCTCACACTCATAGAACCTTGTCTCAAATTCATAAACTCCACCAATTTAGCTTCCCTAAGCTCAAGATGGAAGAATCAATTAAGAAAGGTTGCCTTGAACTCTTCCCAAAGCACCACATTATTAACCCCCTTCTCCTCCTTCCATTGATCAAACCATATTTGTACTACCCCCTTGAGTTGGTAAGCTACTAACTCCACCTTCTCTTCCAATCTAACACTCATAATAGCTAAAACTTTGTAGACCTCATCAATGAACCCTTGAGGGTCCTCATCCACATTTGACCCATAAAATTTTGGGGGATTCATTCTCATGAAGTCTCTCACCCGAGATACTGGTATAGGTGCATGAGGGGCTTAGGCCCCTTGGTTGGCTTTTTTAGCCACAATTTGTGCAAGCAAGGTAAGAGTATCCCGAAGCTCTCCATGAGCCGGTTGGTCCTCGGGTGTGCGGGCTCTTCTTCCTCTTATGTTAGGCATGATCCATCATAGCAAAGGAAAATCATTAGGAGGAAACATAGAGTAAAAAGAATGAAAATACTTTCTAAACTACTTATAGCCTCTTACTTATAGTTGTGGTGCACAACATAACCATGAACAAGACTCTATTCAATGCGGTGTGTTGGACTTCAAGGATCTAATAACCTACAGCTCTGATACCAAGTTTGTCACGACCCAAGTATAGGGCCTAGACATGATAAGGTGCAAGGGGAACTCGAAGGGACCTTAAGCGGGTCTAGATGTGATAAGGCACAAGGAGAACTCAAAGGGACCCTAACCAAGCCTATGAGTACATCATTACACATTCTTAGTCGCGAAAGCAATAAAATTGCAACAAAAGAATAGAAATAGGGATAACCGGGTCTAAGGGACATCATTCATATCATAACAACAAGAGTCAATAGAGAGTCGAAGCTCATAACATTACATATTACTTGTGCAACAACACCTCTACAACGTAGATAAGAGCGAAGGCCAAGACAAGCAACCAGGCTCACCCTAATAGTCAATGTGTACATAAAAGAAAGATAGTCTTAGTGTATAGCATGATATGATAAGCAACATCCCCGGAATAGAGGATTCACAAACAAGCTTGAGTGGAATTGTACTAGCCACATGGATGGAGATGCTCAAGCGGGGCTCCGGTTCCTATATGGTGACATCATATAGGCATAGAGTATGCATTAGTGCATTTGAATGTACTAAGTATGTAGGACACAATGCAACAATAGATAGGCAACATAATCAAAATGCATAACATAGGCAATGAATAAGCATATAACAATATGACATGTATGAATGATACTTGAAGTAAAATCATGCTTATAAGCAACATAATAAAAATGCATAACAGAGACAATGAATAAGCATATAAAAATATGACATGAATGAATGATACTTGAAGTAAAACAATGCTTATATAGAACATAAACTATGTACAAGGAGAGACCACATTAGTGCAAATCCAAGGCCTACCATCTCCTTGGAGAGACGCATGAGGTACAAACCCCTTCATGTGGTTGATGAGGTACAAAACCAACAACATGGTTGATGGAGTACAAACATAACCCAACATGGTTAACAAGATACAAACCCCTCAACATGGTTGCACGGGCCTACCATCTCCCAAGCAACACGATCAAGGTACAAACCCCTCAACAAAGTTACCCAAGCCTACAACCTCCCGAGTAAGGCTTGGCAATTTTCCCCACACCATAGAGATAATATCATATATATACATTCCTTTCATCATCATATAGTCATTCAACTCATAAGACATGCATTGGACCTTCAATTCCTCAAGAAAACCATAACCAAACAGTTTATCAAACACTTGGCAGGTGTGTAGTGCTAGTGTAAAACCATACAATTCAAGAGTGAAATCATGCTAGAAAATCTAGTCTAAAACCACCAATAGATACTTAGTAACACCCCCAAACAATACAAATCAAAATCCTTCATCAAATCTCACATTAGATCTTAGATTAATAGTCTCAGAACATGCTAAAACAGTCACAATTTCATGAAACCCCAACATAGTGCACAGTGAAATTCATAATACATAAGACCAATGAGTAAAGCAAAATTAAAACATCCAATTTTAGGTAAAATGAGAGCTTGGGTATCATGGGTGAAAGGAACCCATAAAAGAAACCCACATACCATAGCTTTGGAGAATAGCCTGATGAAGATTAGAGATGGAGACTTGAAGCTTGAATGAGAACCTTAAGATCCAAATGAGTTTTGAGACTTGAAATTAGATGAGAGTGAAATAAGATCTAAGTATTTGAGACAATATTTGAGAACGCATGGAATGATATGAAGGCCAAAGAACCAAAAGCATAGGACAAAACTTGAAAACTAGGCAAAATTTACACTGTGGCGCGCCCTTGGCGCGTCGCACCAGGGGCACGAAAAGCTCTCTAGAAATCAATTTTTGAAAATTTGAAACTGCGATTCATTTGCTCTAAAATTGGGGTTAGACCCATTTTCCACTCAATTTGACCTCTTGAACATGAATATGAAGTCGGATTTTCGATATCGTGTACAAATTTCGAGATATATGGAAATTATGATTTCGGGCACTTCTGAGGCATATTTTCGGGCACTTTTTGGGATCGTCTCAATATCTCCCGCTTGGAAACATTCGTCCTTGAATGTCAAAGAAGCGTATATAAGAGATGCAAGCATGACACTTTCAGCCCACTTAAGGATGCAACAATGCACTTAAACATCATTTCAAAAATCTCAACATAAGTGTAAAATCATCATGAACTTATCAATTTAAACATGAATGTATGCAATGACATGAGGGCTGAACTTAACACTTAAGATCATATAAAGGACTTAGATCAACACCTTAGGCTTGATTAGAGTGGAAGAGATAAGGATATCGCTTTTGCATATCTGCTTCAGCCTCCCAAGTGCCGCCTTCAACTTGTTGGTTCCTCCGAAGGACCTTAATAGAAGCAACTTCCTTATCCCTCAACCTCTTTCACTTGCCTATCCATGATCTTTACTGGAACCTTTTCATATGTCAAGTTGTCTTCAACTACCCCTACAACATCAAAAGGAACAATAGTATTGGGATCACCCACACACTTCCTCAACATAGACACATGAAAGACCGGATGAACTAATTCCATTTCTCTAGGCAAATCCAACTTGTAGGCCACCTTACCAATCCTTCTCATCACCCTATAAGGACCCACATATCTAGGTCTCAACTTCCCCTTCTTTCCAAAACAGACCACACCTTTTATGGGTAACACCTTCAAATAAACCCAATCATCAACCTTAAATTCAAGATCCTTTCTCCTCACATCGACATAAGACTTTTAGCGACTTTGGCTGTTTACAACCTTTCTCTAATCATCCTAACTCTCTCAAGAGCATCCATAACAAGATCTGGTCCTAACATAGCCACTCTCAAACTGGTGATCTACAATGTCTACCATAGAGAGTTTCAAAAGGAGCCATACCAATACTTGAATGATAGCTATTGTTGTAGGCAAACTCAATCAACGAAAGATGATCATTCCAACTACCCTTAAGCTCCAATACACAAGCTTTAAGCATATCCTCAAGGGTTTGGATAGTCCTTTTGGCTTGGCTATCCATTTGAGGGTGGAAGGTCATACTAAGCTTAACCTTAGTTCCAAGACCTCTTTGGACACACCTCCAAAAGTGTGAACTGAATTGTGCACCACGATCCGATATGATGGATAAAGGAACACCATGCAACCTCACCAAGTCATGAATGTACAATCTAGCATAATCTTCAGCCCTATATGTAGTCTCAACTAGTAGGAAGTGAGCCGATTTTGTCATCCTATCAACCACAACCCATATGAAATCAAAAACCTTTCTATTCTTGGGCAACCCAACCACAAAATCCATATTAATCCCTTCCCACATCCAAGTAGGAATCTCTATGTCTTGGATTAGGCCACTAAGCCTTTGATGTTCAGCTTTGACTTGTTGGCAACTATGGCAACCGAAAACAAATTTTGCAATGTCTTTTTATGCCTCCCTATCAATACACCTCTCTCTAATCTCTACACATTTTAGTAGACCCGGGGTGAATTGAATAAGAAAAACCATGACCCTCATCAAGAATCTTTTCCTTCAAGCTATCCGTACAAGGCACACACAACCTACCTTGGTATCTAAGGGCACTATCTCCCCCTTGGGAGAAAACCTCCACCTTACCCTCTTTTCCCAATGCCTTCAATTCCAACAAAGCAGGGTCAAGATCTTGCTTACCTTTTACCTTCTCTACCAAAGAAGACTTAGAACCATCAACAACAACACCCCCATTATCCACTTCTCCCAACCTAACCCCAAATCTAGCCAACCGATGGACCTCCTTAGCCACCTCTATGCTTCCATCATTAACATGAGCTAGGCTACCATTGGACATCCTACTCAAAGCATTCGCCACAACATTAGCCTTACCGGGATGATAATGCACACTTATATCATAATCCTTAAGAAGTTCTAACCACCTTCTTTGCCTCATGTTAAGATCCTTTTGAGTGAAAACATATTGGAGGCTCTTATGATCATGAACATATCAACATGCACCCCATACAAATAATGACGCCATACCTTTGGTGCAAATACCACGATGGCTAGTTCAAGATCATGGGTGGGATAGTTCTTTTCATGGACCTTGAGTTTCCTAGAAGCATAGGCTATGACCTTACCATTTTGCATTAGAATACAATCCAAACCAACTATAGAAGCATCACAATACACAACAAATCCCTTTAGCCCTTCTAGTAGTGATAATATAGGAGCAGACATAAGCTTATCTTATAATTTTTGGAAGCTCTTCTCAAACTCATCGGTCTATACAAACTTAGCCTTCTTTTGAGTCAATTTTATCATAGGAGAAGCAATAGAAGAAAACCCATTCACAAATCTCTGATAGTAACCCGCTAAGCCCAAGAAGCTCCTAATATCCGACGGGGTAAGTGGTCTAGGCCAATTTCTAATCATATCCATCTTCTTAGCATCCACCTTAATGCCATCCCCGACAACACATGACCTAGGAAGGCAACTTCTTTCAACCAAAATTCCCACTTCTCATATTTAGCATATAATTTCTCCTCCTCCCTTAATCTTTGCAACACTACCCTTAAATAACCCATATGCTCCTCCTCATTATGTGAATAGATCAAAATGTCATCCATGAATACCACAACAAATGAATCAAGGTAAGGTTTAAAGACCCTATTCATTAGATCCATGAAGATAGTCGATGCATTGATCAACCCAAATGACATCACAACAAACTCATAATACTCATACCTAGTTCGAAAAGTTGTCTTAGGAGTATCACACTCCCTCACCTTCACTTGATAATACCCGAATCGAAAATCAATCATAAGAAGTGGCTAGCCCCTTGCAATTAGTCAAACAAATCATCAATTCTTGGAAGAGGATACCTATTCTTGATGGTGACCCTACTAAATTGTCGGTCCTCCTCACAAAAAACATTGGAAGACCCCAAGGTGATTCGCTAGGCCTAATGAAACCCTTCTCCAACAAATCCCTCAATTGTTCCTTCGACTCCTTTAACACCACTGGGGCCATACGGTAAGGGGAATAGGGATAGGTTGAGTATCGAGAAGGAGATCTATACCAAAATCTATTTCCCTTTCAGGAGTAACACCAGGAAGGTTATTTGGAAAGACATCAAGGAACTCATTTACAACTAAAACCCACTCTATGGGAAGGACCTTGGACTCCACATCTCTAACCATCACAAGATAATAATGACACCCCTTAGAGATCAACTTATGGACTTTAATGCAAGAGATGAACCTACCCTTGACCACCACATCATGACTCTCCTACTCAAGGACGGGTTCATTTGGGAATTTGAATCTGACCCTATGAGTTTTATAATCAATA